>QFES01000109.1:0-14549 GCA_003316375.1 Tylopilus plumbeoviolaceoides
GCATTTGCAAGTGTCAATACGAGGCAAGGAGAGGAGGCCCAGATGGTAGAGGATGAGATGGTTGACCCAAAGGGAAATAGAGCATGTCAGGCGTCGGAGGGGAAGGTGACAAACCCAGTGGCAGTCTAACTGGTGGCAGACATCACGGTAATACATGACACAAGTTGAACAAGGAAGCAACATCGCCTTCGCATAGAAGCCAGCGAGTAGGGTAGGGTCAGGATGACGCCGACGATTGAATATATCACTTATGCATATTTTTCACCTTAGAGTATGATTTTAAGTTCTCGGTGAAAAGTTTGCCCCCTCGGGATGTTTCCTTTGGCTGTTCATATTAGGTTTGGGCCTGCATTGTGCGCATTTTCAATAATGTAGGGCTACGAAAAACAAAGTCAGGATCAATTACCTCGACGGCCATAGCGTAGGATGAACATATCAGACGAGGATGGTGAAGAACGTCACGGATGCGTATTATGATGATGCGGGACTAAGAATTAAGATGCGACACTCTTCCAGCTTGCACACAACTTGAAGGCACAACTATTCCAAGTCAAGTTACGTTCACGGAGATACTTCCCTTTGAGTTCGCCGAGTTCGAGGTTGTTGATACAAAACTTGAATAAGGCAAGCATTACTAGTACAGAGGCTCGATGAATGAGTAACATTGGGAAGACTAGCCACAGCGCAGGAAAATTAACATCGGTCTGAGTGCAGATGAATAGGTCATACTAATTTCCTTGGGGGAGCACACCGGAGGTGGGCTCTGTATCGAACGGAGCCCATCGATGACTGGAATTCGACAATCAGTCACATATGACTACCAGTAGAGCCTCCAGTACGAAGGCTTTCCGTACCTTACTGGAGGTGTGACTTTTCAATCACGATGCCCGTAATTCTGAGGCTCCGAGACCTAAGAACCAGGCTAATTGGACATGCTAACTGACGGGAGTACACTCACCTGGCGAGATATTCTAATGGAGGAAAGATAGTAAACTTTATATTATCTCGCTGCACCTGCAATGACCCTTGAGTATCCCATCCATTGAATGTTGAAGACTCTAATCGAACCTGTGCATTGCGGGCGCAGCTTGAGCCCAGGCGGTATTTTTCAAGCGCTGAAAGCCCTGGACGATCTTCGCTTATTAGGCGATTTGACACAGAAAAGCAGTTATGATGGTTTCAATGAGTGATTCGGACGTCTTCGAGGGTATAAAATGATTGTCTGATAATATATTGCGCCAGGGCGGCTGAGGGCGCGTAAGGTGTCAGCAAAGGTCGAGAAGTCACGGACGTAACTGAGAAGTCCGAGGCCAAACTTCTGAGAATCTAAACAGTTTTGATCATCGTCAAGAACGGTACTACTAACGTACCAGCTAGAGGCACCGATATCTCGAGCGGATCAAAAGGGGTGAAGGTAACGACAGCTGGCGGCTTTGCATAAAGATAAGGATTCCTGTCGAAATTGATTTTCCATAAGCATACTATCTCAAGGAGGGGTGAACAGAGGCAAGTTCAGCCCCGGTGGACGGTAACACGACGATGCGCTGGATGGGGATCCGTAGCACGTAATTAGAGGTGCGAAGTATCTTTGGAGAGTCGTGCTGGGGTTCGATTTAGCGAGTGAAGGACACTTCGAGATGCAGATGCGCCATTTCAGGTGCGTTGTGGCTCCTTGATGCTCGGGTTTGGGTGGATGTCGGGGAAGCTCTTTTCAAGTGCATCATGCTGCAACCGGCGATAAGAGGATGGAGGAAAAACGCATAAAGCCTCAACTAAGTCGAACTTGCATTGATCGCATCCGACTTTCCGTTCGAGATGACTCTCTAGTGAGCTGCGTGGGGTTTCCGCGACGGAATCATCATTCGGATATTCTGGGCCATGTCGTATGGTTTTCGTATTATGCCAGCCAACGTCGCTGCTGCGTGCGTGAAAGCAAACTTGAACAAGGGCAGTCATGCACTCGTCTGCGAGTTGATGCTTGCAATTGGAAGACTTCCCACGTTGTACGAAGACAGAGTTATCATTTCCAAAACGAGGTATATGTATACATAGGGTTAGGGTTAGAAGAGCAAAAGAGCGAAAAAAAATACGGCCTGCCCAGCCAGAGTGGCCGTGGCAGGACAGGAAAATATTGAGACAGTGCATGAGCCGAAGCCCATACAAGCCGTGATTACCCTCTGTGTGGACAGGGTCGCCGTGCTATGGAAGGTCCCCACTACCCGCACACCCAGTTATCTGAAGGGGCATGCGCCATCAAGGTAAGTATGAGGTGCTTACTTGTCTGCCCTCTGCTTATATAGCCTCGTCAGCCGCGCACGGACCAGAAACACTACAAATTGCCAAAACTGATAACTAACGAGTCGGCAGACCCCTCGGACAATGGCAGCGCTGCTTACGACGAAAACCAAGACGCTTCCGTACCGACCACCATCTCAGCGACGGATTAAAGCGCAAGGCAGATGGCCACCTAGACGTGTGCAAGGGTGAAGGGAGGCAGAGGGCATTGCTCGAAGGCCGCGTAGAAGGCCGCGTAAAGCCTGCAGAAGAGCTGGGTGCGGAAGACGTGCCGCAAATGGATCTCGGCGCCATAAAGGGCATCAGCTCGATCGGAAAACTAGAACGCAGCAAGAAGATGACCGACATTTTGAAGGTGTCATACATGACGGCGACTGCTCTCTTACTGCTGCTTATGTTACACTCTCCAGGAAATCGACCCACCCGAGCTCGGTGGACGCGATGTCGCTTCCTGCCTACTTGAATCCAGAGTACGCTCTCCTCGTGCAAGCGAATAACTTGTCCGTCGATGTTGACAATAAAATCATTCTCGTGGCGCATAAAGTACGTTGCAAATGAACCTGAAACAAACGTAAAGGAGCAAACGAAGTAATATTATGATTGACTCGGAGCCTAGATCATAGATGCAATAACGAGTCGACCTTGAGCTGATCACTCGGGGCAAAAGGATGGTTCATCGGAAATCTACGTGAGGTGTGCGCACGGGTATCAATGACTCGAAGCCGAGCGCTAAACGCTAAACATTCAGAACACAGCTCTAGGTTTGATCTAGCCCTTTCAACTACAATTTACTCCTCAACTCGGGCACCACATCCTTGCCCTTCCCATCCCGCAAAAAGTCCCTTAAATTGGTCAGCGCACGAACTTCCATCTGGCGCTGAGAATCCTGCGTTTCCGTCCCCATATGCGGGAGAAGCGCGTTCTGCGGGAAGGCAAGTAATCGAGGGTTCACAGACGGTTCGTTCGGGTAAACGTCGAGTCCAACCGAGGAGAGCTGTCACCCGACGGGGATCGTCAGTACCTCACGACGACAACACAATGAAAAGGACCGCACATGACCATCCTCGAGCGCACGAATCAACGCCGCCTCGTCGACGACCTTTCCGCGCGCGGTGTTGACGAGGATGCTCCCCCGTTTCATCGTCCTGATCTCGCGTTCGCCTACGAGATGGACCGTTTCTGGGCGGAGGGGCACGTGCACACTCAGCACGTCGGATTGCCGACATAGTTCTTCCAGGCTGTCGACGTACTCGCACCACTCGGGCGCATCGGGGGCGCGGTGCCGGTTGTGGTACACCACGCGCATTGGGAAGGCATGGACGAGGTGTGCGAGGCGGAGACCGATCCCGCCTAGCCCAAGGATACCCAGAGTACGTGTAGTGAGGTCGTAGGTGTCGCCAGAGGAGATCGGGGTTTTCCACGTCCCAGCGTGCAGAGACCGCTCTGCCTTGGAAAAGTGGCGGAGGGTGGAGAGGACAAGGTAGAGCGCGGTGGTGGCAGTGGCGTCGTCAACCGCGCCGGGGGTGTTGGAGACGTAGATGCCTGTCGGCGGGAGCAAACAGGTCAGTGATCGAGTGAGTAGGTACATGAACCGCGATAAATACCTTGAGCAGCACACTCCGCCACATTGATCTGATCGTATCCCGCCCCGTTGTGCGCGATCCACTTGAAAGTACCTGTCTCGGCGAGCGCACGGATGATCTCCTTGTCGAACACACCGATGTAATCCGAAGAGGAATTGGTGCGGTAGAGCCCCTCGACACCATCGTACTTGCCGCCTGGTTTCAACCCAGCGAGAAAATCGGCCCGGTTAGGCGAATCCATGAGCTACGTTGGGAGTGAGGACAGCATCGCATGACAAGGTTACGAGTAGAACGTACGACGACAGTTGCAAGGCCATCGAAGAGTTGCTTGACTTCCTCGTGCGCCCAAACGATGTCGCCTACATACAATCGATCATCAGCACCTCTATCACTCGTCCCCATCCGAGTCTGGAATCTGACCGCAGAGCATGATTCGACGTTGAGCCATTGTGACGAGCGGGAAATAGCAAATTTTGGGGAGTAGACGCAAGGAAGGGAGTAGAAATTATATGTACATAAGACGAACGTGTTCCTATACATTGTTCCGACAGGGACGACTGCGAGTGAGATCAGCTGATCGTCCGAAGGGAAAATCATGCGTCCCCGGCGCGCTCGGCCCGGCGTTTCGATCAATGTCTCATCTCTGGAACGAGGTCCTTGCCTGACCCCGTTAGCAGGAAATCCCTCAGATTCAACATCGCTCGCACTTCCATCTTTCGCTCCGTGTCCTGCGTCCGCGTCCCGATGTGCGGTAACAGCACGTTTTGCGGGAATGTGAGCAGCTGGGGGTTCACCCGCGGCTCGTCTGGGAACACGTCCAGACCGACCGATGCCAACTAGATCGGACACTTCATCAACATGCGACACCGACGAGAAGAGAAATGAAATACGTACATGTCCGTCCTCCAACGCACGAATCATCGCCGCTTCGTCTACGACCCCTCCCCGCGCAGTGTTCACCAACACGCTCCCGCGCTTCATCGCCCTGATCTCACGCTCCCCAACTAAGCCACGTGTGTCCTCGCGCAGCGGCACGTGCACGCTGAGTACGTCCGACTGGGCACACAGATCCTCTATGTTCTCTACGTACTCGCACCAATCTGGCACATCGGACCGGCGGTGGCGTGAATGATACAACACGCGCATGGGAAAGGAATGCACGAGGTGCGCAAGGTGGAGGCCAATACCGCCGAGCCCGAGGATGCCGAGCGTGCGTGTGGTGAGGTCGTGCGTGTCCCCTGATGAGATGGGCGTCTTCCAAGTCCCGGCGCGCAAAGATCGCTCGGCTTTCGAAAAATGGCGTGCAGTGGAGAGGATGAGGTACAGTGCGGTGGTGGCGGTAGCTTCGTCAACCGCGCCGGGCGTGTTGGAGACACAAATGCCTGGACGAGAATGTGCCAGATGAGTGACTGCCAGTGAATGCTTGGACGTCGTGGGAATCGGCGTTGATACGCACCTTTTTCTTTGCATGCATGCACATCGACGAGGTCGTATCCTGCCCCGTTGTGCGCGATCCATTTCACGCTGGACGGGAGACTAGTCACGAGCTCGCGATCGAAAATCCCGATCCGCGCTGCGGAGACGTTGCGGCGGTAGATGCCCGCGGTGCCGTCGTACTGACCACCAGGTTTAAACCGGGCAAAGAACTCGGCACGGCTCGGCGCATCATCTACCTGTATCGATGAACGTTAACATAGATCGATTGTCGACATGGTTAATGTACTAGTACGCACGATCACTTGAGCGATCCCATTGAACAATGCATGTACTTCATTGTGAGCCCATCTGGGGCTACCTGTCGATTGGAGATCAGGATGCAATAAGGACATCAAGATTCGATAAGGACATCAAGATTCGACCTACCACAAATCATGATCTTTGACAATGTCATGATGCTGGGAGCGGTGATGAGGAAAGAACGCTGGGCGGGAGGATCTCAGACTATCAACCGGTTTCGGTTCACCTCCGAAAGTGAACAACAATAAATTGGGTCCCATGACGATTCTAGAACATTAACTTGAATTGGATAGACAGATAAGTAAAGTTGCGAGGTAACCAACATTCATAAGCAGTACGAAAAGATCCATAGCGAGAAATGGATACGAACAGAAACAACACGAAGACTCATGCAATCAAACTAGATACCGTCAGAAACCTTTGCAACACGCAAACCCTGCTCGACTACTCACTCGTCGCCGAAATCACCTCCATTTCAAAGACCTTCATCTCGAACGCACGTTTGAATGGCGTGAGGAGTCTCTCCGGGACTGCAAAAACAATCTCCTCAAAGATCCCCTTGAACTTGGCAGGAATCGTTTCTTCTTCTTTTCCTTCCCTGCTTCCGCAGACCAGCAACTCGGCCCAGAGTTCGGCAACCATTTCGACGCTGTTTTCACTGGAACCACATCCGAATGCACCCAGGACGAGGGCGCGGTCACCACGTATCTCGAAAACGCGCAACGCGCGCGCCATACGATCCCGCATCGTACTTCGTATGCCATCTTCGAAAACGTGGTTGTCCGAGGAGGTGATGAGGTAATTGTGACGAATGGCGGCGGCGTTCACAGGTACGCTTGAGAGGATGTTGATAAGATAAGGAGAGATAGTGGAGCCGGAGCGCGACGATACTAGATCAACATCAGCATCGTCGTCGTCATCTCTACGAAATGCGACCACGCCAGGGCTATACACCATGGAGTGATCGTGGAGACCAGCACCGTCAGCGTTCAAAAACTTTCTGTGGGTGAGATAAAACTCCTTTGCCGGCGCTGATCGTAAGCTAACAACAAGGGATGTCGATCGTGCGAGAGTTTCTTCTTGTTCGTCGCCTCCATGCAAGAACCCACCACCAGGGCGTTTGGCGGAGGCAAAGGACAGGATACCCACAGAGGAGGTGGGGAACGCGTTAGGATGCTGCTTCGTATACCGCGGATTATCTGTAATCAGATGTCTTGCGGCGGTGAGGGTAGACTTGGCGAGGAACCGGACCATGCTTGACTTGGATGGGGATGAGCTTGCCCTATGCCCACGCCAGTTGGCAAGGTCAGGCGAGCAATGCGGATAAAACGTGGTGCCTTGCTGGCTAACAACAATCTGGGGGGCAATATCGTAAAAAGATACCACCTTTGGGAAAGGGTTTCCTTCGGCATCGAGTATAGTCACAGGCATGGCATATTGGAAGGGTGACGGTGGAACAGACGGGGGGGACCGGGTAGATATTCTCTGTGTGGAATACTTGCCAGTTCCAAGGACAATACGCAGAGTATCACGGGCCGTCTCGACCCATCCCGAGCGTTTCTCGCGTTGAGCTGCGAATGCCAGCCACCTGCGTTGACGCTTGAAGTACTCTTGCTTGCGCAGCTTTCTTGAGCGCGCGATAGAGACGGATGGCTGCTTTATCGCAGTCAAAGAATGTATGGGAGTGCTGGAGCGTGCCCTACCTTGAGGCACCCTTCGAGTAGACTTTCTTCCCATTAATGTATCGGTGGTGGTGGTCACGGTCATAGACACTTTCAGTGGCAGTGCAGATACTCGTGTGTATGTACTTGTTTATTGTTTATAATTTCCCACGACTGACTCTGCCATCCGCACTGGATCCTGAAACAATGGCAGCATTCACTACTAGCTATGGCCCCAAAGTCAAATACTCTGGAAGAGGCTCGCGTACGTACTAATTTCCGACGAGATATCGAGAATCGAGGTATCGCCAGGACATGGGCTGGTGACGACGTACGCTCTTACTGACGTCAAGTCAAGGTATCCCTGCTCCTGCAACATTGCGTTTCGACACGTCTTTGTCGGCGATCCGCAGACATTTCCGCCTATATACCACCTGTTATCGGATACTTGAACCTGTGATTGTGTGCAGCTGTCACGTTCATATCCGTGTCGGCGGGTTTCCCACCGGCAACTTGATCAAACAGTGTCTCCCACTCTGTCTTATCTCCCGCGCCGGATACAATGAACACGTCTGCGTGGGCCTGAGTGATGTGCATGCTTTCTCATCACTGAAGTGAGCATTTACCGCGGACTAAGGTGCAGGTTCCGTCAGTTTCCCTCGTACGACAAGTCTAGAACCGAAATGATCATATCAACTAGGTACACCTTCCCTTTGATATTCCCTGGCATGCTTCTGAGACACACCGAAGAGCATGGAATTATCGCAGGCGGCTCCAAATCGAAAGTGAAAATCGAAACAGGTACAGACCAATGTCGAGCACGTGGACTTGGATGTGTGGGGCAGGCCCGGGGCGACCCACGGGAAGCATTATTGTTCACACCCAGCAGGTCTCTCCGCCGCTCACTAGATGCTATCTACTCTACCTTGAACACGCAATCAAGTCTTGCGGTCGTACTATTGCGGTCCTGCGAGATCTAGCCAAGGGAGCCACAGCACTTACTAGTAGGTGCATACTTCCAGTGAACAAAAGCTCGTGGTACGTTCCGCATCACGCTCTACGAAAGCGGCTGATATCGTTGTTCTCCGACCATCATGAGAACATCGAGAAGACCAGTTAGCCGAGCAAACGCCCTCCCCAGCTCACGAGTTGCAAGTAAGGTACAGATGTCTTTCCGTTAAATTCCAGGGGTTTTGGGCAAGCGAGTAGAGGGCCACAACTTCTCCCTCTTTGATTCACCATGTCAATCGACCCCGAGAAGAAGTCCGAGTCTTACGAGGAGCACGCGGCCGTAGTCAGCGTCGGGGGCGATCAAGAAGGGTTGCAATTGGAAGCACGCGAGGCTGCAGAACGGCGACTCCTCCGAAAACTCGACTTCCGATTGGTGCCAACCGTCGTCATCATCTATTTGATGAACTATATTGACGTGCGTCGCCTGATGTGGTGTCACGCATACGCGTTTATGTTATGTTAATCTTTTTAGCGCGTCGCGATCACGTCTGCTCGACTCAAGGGATTACAAACTGATCTGGGCTTATCTGGTAAGTATGTTCTCGCAAGTCCATGTGTTTGTCTACTTACCCAGACGATAGATATTCAGTATGATACCGTAGTGGCGATCCTTTATGTATCCTATTGCCCTGCACAGATTCCGTCCAACATGGTAGGCAGTTCAGTGTCTCTGTCAGTGTCACGGTGCTGAAATCGTCTTCAGGCTTTGAATTATGTATCAAGGTTTGTCGTTTCTTTGATCTTGTACAGGCTGTGGAGTGTCAACGCTGCTCAGGCCTTCGTTTTACATCGGGACTTGTGTCGTCCTGTGGGGCATTACAAGTGCTCTCACTGGTGCAACTCACAACTTCGCTGGAATCTTGGCTTGTCGTGTCTTTATTGGATTGCCAGAGGTGAGCTAACTGCAAGCGACCGAAAGAGAATGGATGACATAAAATGTCGATTTCAGGCGGCATTTTATCCTGGAGCCGTTTATCTCTTGTCGAGATGGTACACGCGAAAGGTCGGTAATGTCCTGTTGATTCGATGGTATCGCTAGGTTTCCTTACGTCCTTGCTCCTGCAGGAACTGGCTCTGCGATCTGCTGTTCTTTACGCCGGGCTTCTCTTCTCCAACGCGTTTGGCAGCGTAAGCCCAGGCCGTTTCGTCCATCAATCCTTTCCTCTGATGTTGTCGTTTAGCTTTGGGCTGCAGGTATTCTTGCAAACCTCAATGGGGCGTTGGGCATCGTAGCATGGAGATGGTAAGATAGTTCACTGCGTTTCTTACCCGACCCCGCATTTATTCTTGAACAGGGTTTTCTACATCGAAGGCGCTGTGACAATACTTGTCGGCTTCGTATCCATGTGCGTTTGACGCTTGAATTTCATGACTATTTTGACGGAACCCCTTAGGTGGTCACTCCCGGATTATGTACGTCCGAGATTTCCCAATGGTGTACTTTCAACAAGTATCTAAACATTTGTTTCTTCCGTAAAAGCCGCACAACACCAGGTGGCTAACTTCTGCGGAGAGACATTTGGCACAAACCCGGCTCGCAGAAGATGCTGGCGAAGCCGACAAAGATTCTGCAGAAGAATCGTAAGTGGTTCCGTATCAACGAAATACCAAATAACAACTGCGAATTGCAGGGTCTTCGCCGGCCTGAAGTTGGCTCTCAAAGATCCCAAGGTTTTACTTTTCATGCTCATGTGCGCATCTCAGCAGTTGGGACTCAGTTTCATCAACTTCTTCCCGACGTGAGTGTTTGGCGAGTGATGTGACTGAGACACGGCTCATACATAGCATACATTCAGATTGGCTGCAACCCTCGGCTATTCGACGACGATCACTTTGTTGATGACCGCGTATGTTGAGTGACGTCTCGTTCTTTGTTCATCGGAACTTATGACCTGCGTTTGGCCAGTCCACCTTGGGTCTTTGCAGCCATTCTGACGATCATCAACGCTCGACATGCTGGTGAGCAGCTTCCACCTATAGACTCGATTTGAGTTGACCGTGGCGTATACACACAGACATTACCGGAGAGCGGTTCTTCCACCAGGTCGGGTGGTGGTGGGTCGTCATAGTTGGCTACATCATCTCTATGTGCACGTTGAAAACTGCTGGGAGATACTTCTCAATGTTCCTCATGACGACTGGATATTGTGGTCCGTGCATTCTATTTTGACGTTGTTCTGTTTGACTGTGGTTTGCGTGTAGGTTTTACACTTACTTTGGTGTGGGTTTCCAATGCCATCCCTCGACCACCAGCTAAACGGTCCGTCGCGATCGGGCTCGTGAACGGGTTCGGAAACCTGGGAAATTTGTGCGTTCCCGTCGTGTATTCACCTGCCAGGGTGCGCGGTGTCTGATGACCTCCCCGGGTGCGCTCTACAGAACGGGATCCTATATTTGGAGAGCGAGTTGGGGACCTGCCTACCGTCAATCGATGATCATCTCGACCTGTGGACTCGTATTTGCAACCTTCCTGAGTTACGGTAAGTACTCACTCCGTGTGGTTGCACCTCCGAGTATGACTGACGAGATTTTTGACGGCTAGTGATACGCACGATACTTGTGAGGGAGAATAAACGGATGGAACGCGAAGAGATGGATTTGATGCATGGGCCTGAACGGGAACGGATCGAGGAGGCGGCCAAGTTGGAGGGAATCACGTTCGAGGAGGCGGTGAGACGTAGGAAGGGTTTCCGTTATCTATACTGATAAGCTTACTCCACAATCTTTGACCCACCCATACTTCGGTGCCTCCGAGTATCCTGTGTCGTTGGTGGAGAAGACTTGACAGTTCTGGACTTGATTGTTAATTTAATATCGCAAATTTTGTGAAGACGAGATAGGACGATCGATATGTAACATCATGGACTTTCGCGTTCCCCGAGATGTTGTACTTCTGAAGCTTACTTGGAAACGGTGCGCAGCAATATCGCTGTGGCAAAGGAGATGCATTACTAGTCATCGCGCCATACATAATCAACTACCTCAAGTTGGATTCCACTTTGCAAGGCGATGGAACGCAATCGCAAGACATAAGCACCTGAGGTGTTTGATCGCGAGCTGATCCATATTGCGATCGATGAGAATACGTTACAGCTGTCATGATCATGAGTGTTTCTCGACCCTATCAGATCCCCCCCCCTCTCTCTCTGCGTGTGCGCTGTCCAGTGTCAACGGATATGCTGTCGAGGAGAAAGGGTGCGTGTATGTCACTGGGGGATCTCTAAACCGACGACCTATCGATTTCCAGATGGCTCGAGAGCAATTTCGACATGAGCCATGACGACCGACGAACGAGATCATGCAGTTGAACTCGCAGATGCTTTCAAGATCAGGCGGTAGGAAGACGCGGCGTACCCGCCGACCGGGATGTTCAAGAGCGGTTGTGCCGGTTTCCGCGCTTACATGAAGAAAGTAGAGTGTTGCAATAGTCCAGTGGGGGACCAGCTACACCGTGACTGAAATTCCAGTTCTACATTTCGACAAGTGCGAAAATCAGATAGAAAATCCAGAGCAAGAATCGGAGAAAGGCATTTTGAGCACCGTCATTATTGTAAGTAAATGGAGATTGGAGTAGCACGATCTCACCAACTAAACAGATTGCTTGAAAGCCTCGTAGCATTGAAGCATCACTCGCCTATTATCCAGAGGCCTCATTCACTCGCTTTGCCTACGGGCTGGCCTTGGGATTTCGGGTACATGGCCGAGAACAACGGTGGGAGTGGCCGGATACTTTCCACGTTGAACACATTGGACGAGCTCGGTGGTCACGGGGACTTTGAGGAAGGTGGGTGATGTGCCAACCATGATGATGCCTGGGATAACTTTTTTCCAACATCAGTGAGGTGTCATAGACGCGAGACGTCGAACCCTATTTTCCAGAGGCTCAATCCCCGAGGCCACCCTGCGGGCGTTGTTGCTCTGGAAAATGGCTATCGCCCCGCAACGAGTCTGGGAAGTGGATCAGGGTGAGCTCCGAAGCGCTTGTGGTTCATATAGGAGAAGAATGATGCCGTCTTGACTTCTGTCGATGATGACGATGTCTAGTTTGGCAAATTCGTACTCTCCACAAACGAAGCGTTGTAGTTCTTTCCGAGTACGTATAGCACGGGGACGGTGGGCATATCCAAGCATACGGAAGAGTATGACCGCGACATCATCAACCGCCGACTCCTCCGGCTCAGCTGGAAGCATTGCTAGATCCAGCCTGAGCTGGGTAATAAGGGTGTAGTTGTCCTCTGTAGCCGTGTCGTCAGTGGATAGAGCCGTCAAGATCTCTTGATGATCGTAGGCTCAAGCAGAGTGGGTGTATTGAAGAAAGTCATGGAGTTTTGATAGCTGATCTTGACATTGTAAGTATCCAGTTCATTCAATGTCCAGTCGCTGCCCGACTTGGCTGAGCGGATGATATTGGCCCGGGCCATATCCGAGTCGGAGTCCAAACTTCAAGTTAGGGGCGCGCCGTTTCCATTTCTAGTAAATCGCCAACCAACATACCCTATCAAATCCCGTCTCCCATATATATGCTGCGTCGCCCGGGTCATCCTCATGTTCCAGCGCGAGTTCGCCCTCCGATTCGTCGCTCAACCCGGCACCGACCTCTGGTAGAGACTGTCCGTTAACGTCCAGCTCTACGCCAAGGTCGACCTGCTCATGCACGTCGGCAAGAACAAATTTCGACCGGCTCCGTTGGTGGAGCCGTCCGTGGTGCGCATTGCCCCACTCGATCCGCCACCGCCGGTCAAGTTTGAAGAATTTGACGGTCTTGGTTGGATTGTGTTTTCGCGGAGGAACAAGACGGTCGTGCGACGTTCATGACCAAGGGCGTCATGGAGATGCTGAGAAAGAATTAGCGGGCGTTTTTCTCCGTTGCAGAACAAGGTGATCGTTGTCGCAATGCTGCTGCGACGCATGCTCATGCTCTCTCACCCGTGCTTAGATGATCGACGAGTCGACGACGACAGCGTCAGCATGAAAACCAGGGTTGAAGAGATATTGAACTCAACGAGTACTCGGAGCAGAGAGCAGCGAAGACGACGATCGACGATCTATTGAAGTACGTGGCTTGTTGACGAGATCATGATGTGGTGGCATTGAATGTTTGGAAACGATAGTTATCTGCCTTTCATGATGAACTTGAAGGAACACGTTTTGCGTAATTATGGTGCCATTGCCAGTGCACCTTGGGATAACGACTCTCAATCCTTGCACTATTGAAAGACGCTGGTATTGGCATAGTCTAATCGACCACACGATTTCAGCCAAACTTGTACGTATTGCTGGTATGAAGATGCTTGTTGCAGCTGGACCCATGCGCGTGTAATAACCTTTGCGCCAGTCCCTCATCATCAAGGAACCGAGTTACGCCAGGTTACGCCTTGAAGCATTTCGCGCTAAGACCCTGCCAGGCACCTCCGAGTCCCTGGCATTGACAGGACCTGTGTGAACAACATCGTGTGTTCCTTATTGTCTATCTGCAGGTTCTTTTATCCAGCAAGGACGATGTAGCACTTTGGTCCTGACTGGCCCTGCCAACGAGCCTGACGGCCACTGTTGGCTATCTGCTGATGCTGTGCATGGGGCAAAGAGCTCAGATCTACCTTGACGGTGGGAACCTGGCTCCGCACCATCTCTAGTTTGTACGCCGGCGCCAAGCTGCGAGAACAGAATTTTTTTTACTCCCTTTGACATGTCATTGTCAATGCTCTTGGTCATATTTGATGACATCTATCGCATGGGAAGGTCCAAGCCCGCCATCACGTCATCGCGCTTGATGAACTCCTAGTAAGTACTACGCTACGGTGGTCCAGTTACATACAAAGGGAGAGCCGATGAGAGTTCGTTTGGTATAAAAGCAGCGGTATAAAAGCAGCGCGGGTTCTCAAGGTGATGTGTCTTGTTGCTTTTGGCCATGACCAGGTCATCCGCCCTCATCCAATGTTTCTACATCGGGATCAACTTACAGAGCGTCCTTTATGGTGCGTGTCGTGACATCACCTCCGTATCACGAGGTGGCGCAGACTAACGCTGGCATGCAGGTGTCGAGTTAGTGCTCTATTTCGAGACGATGCGCATCTTGCTGAGCAAGCGAGGAGCGCGTAAGACATCCAACTGGTTTTACGCGCTCTTCAGCAGCACGATGGTGTTCTTGATCACGATCTGGGTAGCCACTCAAGCCCTGTTTGGTCAACACATGTGGATTCTTGAGCCTAACTTTCCGGGAGGCGCGGACGCGTACTGGAACGCGAACATCTCGGTGTGGTAT
>QFES01000112.1:0-12837 GCA_003316375.1 Tylopilus plumbeoviolaceoides
CATGTGTAATGATGCTGTAACAGGTCAAGTGGCTGTGAGTTCCTGTCCCTAAATCAGAGATTTGCTGATGAAGGATCCATGAGGAACGAGGAGTGGCTAGGGCGGCTCAGGCCCCAAAGCCTTACCGAGGACAATATCGTCCTTCGCAAAGCCAACAAGGGCAGAGCCAACCAAGGTTTACGCCCACAGGAACACAGCCTGGCCGCGGAGCTCCCATGGAGATAGGGATGCAGTATGCCGGTGATACCCGTACATGCTACAACTGCGGAGAAGTAGGGCACATCGCCCGAAACTGCAAGAAGCCAAAGAAGGCGAACGCGAGGTCTTCGGAACTCGCACCGGTTCAACCACAAACGGCTGCAGGAGGGGGGTACGCTTCCCACAATGCTGCTTACATCACAGCAGAAGCCGAGGCCTACTGGCGAGACAAGCTCGCAGTTGAGGCTAAACAAGCCGAAGCTTTAAAAGGCCAATGATTGTGAACGAAGAGGGTGTTCATGATCTAGAAGAGTATACTGATGACGATTTTCCTGTATGCACGATAGGCTCTATTTTTGGGGCGTCTTTCAGTGAAAGCGCGGTGTCCAAAGACGTGCTTAATTCCCCTATGACTAACTGCTCCACAGAAATATCGTCACAATCCCTCGACACTCAAAAACAATTCACTCTCCGAACAAGTCTCCGATTCAAAACTACCACTGGATGGAAATCGGCAGATCTATATGCCCTACTTGACTCAGGGGCTTCCAATTCTTTCATCGATATAGACTTTTGCAGATACCATAATCTTGTTTTGGATAAACTAACCAGACCCGTGATAGTCACAAATGCAGATGGCTCTGAAGGAGCAATAGGAAGCATCACGCATCAGGTCACGGTTTTGCTTGACGTTCAAGGACATTCCGAATATGCAGATTTCTATGTTACCGTCTTGGGAACACACTCACTTTTCATAGGATACGATTGGCTAGAACGCCACAATCCAAAAGTCGATTGGGTAAAAAGGGAACTAACATTTTCCAGATGCACCAATCAGTGCAAATTCCGACAGAAGGATCGGTTACCAGCCTCAATGTTCCAATGAGCCATCGAAGAAGGACTCAAGGAGAAAGTACCCGTTCAATACCATGATTATCTTGACGTTTTCTCACAGAATGAATCGGAACGAATGCCGATCAGAAAACCATGGGATCACGCCATAGATCTCAAAGAAGATTTCGAACCCAGAAAAGGACGAATCATTCCATTATCGGACCCTGATATGGAAGAAGTCAGAACGTTCATCGAAAAAGAACTCAAGAAAGGTTATATCCGACCCTCCAAATCGCCTCAAACGTCACCCGTGTTTTTCATCCCAAAGAAAGATGGTAAAAAACGAATGGTCATTGATTATCGATATCTCAATGACGGAACCATCAAAAACGCTTACCCATTACCACTAATCCCGCAACTAATAGATCGACTCAAAGGTGCCGATCTCTTCACTACTATGGATCTCCGATGGGGATACAACAACATCCGTATCAAAGAAGGCGATGAATGGAAAGGAGCCTTTGTCACTCCCCTCGGTTCCTACGAACCATTGGTAATGTATTTTGGAATGACTAATTCACCGTCTACGTTCCAACAGATGATGAATGACGTCTTCAATGACATGTACACAGTCGTCATCATCTTTATGGATGACTGTAATATCTTTACTAAAGGAAGACCAACGGAAGAACATCGCCGGATCGTCAAAGAAGTCCTTCAACGTCTACGAGAAAACGACCTTTACGTCAAACCAGAAAAATGCCACTTCGAGCAAAAAAAGGTGGACTTCCTTGGAATGGTCGTATCAAAAGAAGGCGTTGAAATGCAAAAGTCCAAAGTGGCTGGAGTCCTCGATTGGCCAACTCCGACTAGACTAAAACAAGTGCAAGGCTTTCTCGGCCTTTGCAATTATTACCGACGTTTCATTGCTAATTTTGCTGACATCGCTAGACCCTTAAACGATCTCACCAAGAAAGATGCACCCTTCCAATGGGGACCAAGGCAAGAAAAGGCATTCAATGATCTCAAGGAATGTTTTACCAAGGCACCTCTCCTCGCGTATCCTGATCAAGAAAAAGAAATGTGAGTAGAAACGGACGCTAGCGATATCGCTACAGGAGGAGTATTGTCTGTAAAAGGAGAAGACGGTTTGTGGCGACCAACCGCGTTTATCTCTCACTCCTTTGACAGCGCAGAACGGAACTATCCGATCTATGACAAAGAACTCTTGGCAGTCATTCGGGCTCTAAAAGAATGGCGCCATTACCTTATCGGGAGAGTCTCTTTCGAGATCTGGACAGATCATAAAAATCTCGAGTACTGGTGCAAGCCACAAACCTTATCTCCTAGACAGGCACGATGGCACGCACTCCTCCAGGAATTCAACTATACAATGTGCTACAAACCAGGGACAACAAATGGTCGAGCTGACGCTCTTTCAAGAAGACCAGATCACGGTGATGCGGTCACGGACCATAACACTAACATCACCATTTTCCCAGAAATAGTTGAAACGAATAATATTTCCTTATCTTCTTCCTTTTACGATGAACTAATCTCCGAATCACAGAAGATCTCAGGGGACGTAGAAGGCTTTGCCTACAATGATGAGGAAAAAATATTCAAAAATAACTCAGGAAAAACCTTTGTTCCTCCTTCACTCCGTACGAAACTTCTAAACATCTGTCACGATACCCCTATCGCCGGCCACCCCGGTCAGGCACGCACCATCCATCTTCTCTCTCGATACTTCACATGGCCCGGTATTACTAAAGATGCCAAACTATACGTAGATTCCTGCCAGACGTGCGCCCTCACGAAGGGTAGGCAAAAGGCACCGGCAGGAAAACTTTTACCCCTTCCTATTCCCGAACATCCATGGGAAGATATTTCTGTCGACTTCATTACCGGACTTCCTCTTTCATCCTCATATGACTCAATTTGTGTTGTTGTGGACAGATTCTCCAAAGAAGTAGTTTTCGTCCCTTGCGTCAAAACCACATCTTCCAAAGATTTAGCTCGTATCTTCAGGG
This sequence comes from Tylopilus plumbeoviolaceoides, assembly GCA_003316375.1. Lineage (NCBI taxonomy): Eukaryota > Fungi > Basidiomycota > Agaricomycetes > Boletales > Boletaceae > Tylopilus > Tylopilus plumbeoviolaceoides. The sequence continues at coordinate 3,066 of QFES01000112.1, forward strand.
ACAATGTTTGGTGTACCCATGGACTTCCCCGTACTATAGTTTCAGATCGTGGACCACAGTTTGTTTCAGATTTCACTTCTGAACTTTGTAAACTCCTCGGGATCGAGCAACGGCTCTCCACGGCATATCACCCTCAAACCGACGGACAAACCGAAAGGATCAATCGAGATTTAGAACAATACCTCCGTGCTTACGTAGCAAAGAAGCAAGAAACTTGGGCCGAATGGATCAAACTAGCCCAATTCCAGCACAATAACGCCCTTACTTCCGCCACTGGCACTATTCCTTTCGCTATCACTTGAAATTATCATCCCCGTCTAGGTTTTGAAGGAAATGCCAAGAATGCCGCTGGAGAATTTGGCAAAGAAGCAGGAGAAGCTCACGTGGAAATTAAGGAAGCCCTCGAGGCATCCCAAAGGAGAATGAAACGTTCCGCGGAGCAAAAAAGAAGCGAAGCACCGGATTATGCGACTGGCGATCAGGTATGGCTATTCACGGAACATCTCAAACTCCCGTATACCGCACGGAAATTGACCCAAAAATGGATCGGACCTTACACTATCACAAAGGTCCTACCAAATGCAGTCACTTTATGCCTCCCCAAATCTATTCACATCCATCCAACGGTCAACGTTTCCCGTGTCAAACCTTATAGAGATGTTCTAGAAGGACAACCAACCTTACGCCCTGATCCAGTCGTAATCACAGAAGAAGGATACGAAGAATATGAAGTCGAAAGCATAGTGGCATCACGAATGAAAGGACGACAACTTCAATATCTCGTCCATTGGAAAGGCTGGGATGAAACAGATCGAACCTGGGAACCGTTGGCCAATCTGACCAACGCGGATAAAGCAATTACTAAATTCCATAAGGAGAATCCGTCTTCACCTAGGAAGATCCGAGGAATTTCCACTTCCGACTTCACTGCCCTCTTCCATGATTATTCAATAGATACCGCAACATGCTTCCATGCCACGCGTTTGGATTTCGAAGGAAGTATATAAATCCCCTTTCACACCCTCGACTTCCCCAGCATCTTCATCCTTTAAACATGTCCCTCATCGTATTCTTCCTCTGTGCCACCTCCGCCTTTTTCGCCTTCCTTATTTATGTCATCTCCCATGCCGTTCTCGACCGCGCTTCCTCCGTCGTCCAAGAAGCGGCTCGTCAAAACACACCCATCGTTCTCTCTCTCTCCCTCGGACCATTCCACGTCTTCACCTTCTCCACAATCGTATCTGCTGAGTGGAACGCCATTGGCGTCCAACAAAGGTGGGGTAAATTGATAAAGCGCCCCGCTGCTGACTGGGAAAACGACCAATGGGATATCACCAATGAAGTACCTGCTAATGGCCAGAATCAGGGCCAATGGGGGAACTGGTAAGCCGAGTCGTCTTTAACGGCGATCCATACCCGGAAACGGATTGGATAGGCTTATCGGGTCTCGTCGGGACGACTCGATCTAAGAGGGGGGTAATGTTACGATTTCATCAATTCTCATCATCCTCATTGGCTAACATATCGTATGACTTCACTTTTCTTTTTCCATTGGCTTACCGTATGACTCCACTTTTCTACTCGTACAGCCTCGACTGCGCATACCTATACACATAGCATTGCACATCTAAGTTAGGTAGTTCATAGCTCGGTCTGTGCACAGCCCTCTCTAGTATTTAAACCCATGTAAAGTACCTACGACGACAGTCTTATCCACTTGTTCAATCCTCGCCTTAGGCTTGAGTGCGAATTAAGGGTACCGCTCCCTATCCTCATCTACTCGCTTTGGACTTGACGATTAGTCTTGAAGCCTTGAACACCGGTTGTCTTTTGTCTTGCCCTTGAGCGTTACGACTCAAAAGTCTAGGTCGTTACAGTTGCCATGTCCCCATTCTCATCAACACTGAAAGGATGGGTGGTGGTGGGTAAGAGGCACACATCATTGTTGGAAGGGATTCAGATGGGAAATCCCAGTGGCAACATACATGTACAGTGACCTCAGAAACCCTTTCCATGCTAACCTTAACGGCAGTGCGCGCAGCGCACTGCCATACACTGTGGGAATCTCGCTTAGCTTTGGTGGAGTTATAAATAGTACATACCCTTGGCTACAAAATCGCCCCCTAGGTCATGTGATTTGGTTCACACGCCATGGAGATATCATTATTACAAGTTGGCAATGTCATGGAAAGGGTTTATGAGCTTTTGAATTGCCAGGGTATTAGTACTTGGTATATCCTCCTTTTGCCTTAAGCACTGCCTGAATTCTTCTAGGCATGCTTTCAAATAGTTTCTGGCACTCCTCCACTGGTATCCTTTCCCATTCCACTTGAACTCTATCCCACAATTCCAAAATCCCCTTAGGAGGGTGTTCATGCTCTGCAAGCCTCCTTTTGAGCCATCCCCAGAGATGCTCAATAGGATTAAGGTCAGGAGACTGTGCAGGCCAAACTATAGTCTCAAACTCCTGCTCTTCTAGCCACTCCTTCACCTTTTTACAAGTATGCTTGGTGTTACGATTTCATCCGTTTTCATCATTCCCATTGGCTAACATATCATATGATTCCTTCACCTTTTCCCATTTGTTCTTCATATGACTCCACTTTGACATCAGCATAGCCTTTACTGCGCATAGCTATGTATGCAGCATCGCTCGTCCATACGTAGTAGTTCATAGCTTGGTCTGTGCTCGTCTTGTCTCAGTATTTAAACCCATGTACAGTAGCATAAACGGCAGTCTTATCCACTTGTTCAATCCTCGCCTTAGGCTTGAGTGCGAATTAAGGGTACCGCTCCCTATCCTCATCTACTCGCTTCGGATTTGACGATTAGTCTTGAAGCCACGAACACTGGTTATTCATTGTCTTGCCCTTGAGCGTTACGACTCAAAGTCTAGGTCGTTACACTTGGATAAGACTACCTACTTGAGCGCAAGACACTGCCTCAGAAGAATTACTCTCTACGCGAAGAAACAATATTCGCCACTTGAAACGATACATCAGAAGAATTGCCCAGAACTAGGTTGGAAGATACTTAGTAGTAAGCAACGATGTCGGACCCCTTTAACATGGATGATCTCAAGGCGGCACTTATCGATGCCATGAAAGAAGGTATGAAGGCCGAAGAGACAACAAAAAAGATCGCTGAGCCAGGCAAATGGGACGGCGACAAGAAGAAGTTCCGTCTATGGTGGACAAAGATACGTCTCTGGGTTTCTACTCAAACCTGGAAAACAGATAAAGTACGGGCCACGGCGGTCCTACTTCGTCTCAAAGGAAAGGCGGAACCCTTCGCCCAATTAACAATGGAGAAGTATCTTGACGCCGAAACAAAGAAAGACAAAGATGGAGACCTACAAGGAGAAGCAGTCTGGCCTGACTGGGCGCAACTTCAGGAAGAAGTAACGAGTTTCTTCCAGATCAAAACTCTTGAGTACCAGTCGTATCAGGAGCTAAAAGCCTTTAGACAAGGGACCATGCTCACCGCGGACTTTCTCCAGAAGTTCGATATCCTAAAAAGAGAAGCGAAAGTGTCGGAAGGAGAAGCGGTGCACCTACTCAAACAAGCAGTCAGGTTTTCCACCTACCAACAAGTCTCCCTCCACTGCGAAATTGAAGACGATGAATACGAAGACCTGTATAGGCAGTACGATGCTTACGGGAAAACTCTCGAAAGGATCCATGAGGAAAGAGGAGCGGCTAGGGCGGCTCAGGCCCCAAAACCTTACCGAGGACAGTACCGTCCTTCCCAAGGTCAGCAGGGCCAAAGCCAACCAAAGTTTACGCCTACAGGAACACAGCCTGGCCGAGGGGCTCCTATGGAGATAGGGATGCAGTACGCCGGTGATACCCATACGTGCTACAACTGCGGAGAAGTAGGGCATATCGCCCGAAACTGCAAGAAGCTGAAAAAGGCAAACGCGAGGTCCTCGGAACTCGCACCGGTTCAGCCACAAACGACCGCAGGAGGGGGGTATGCTTCTCACAACGCAGCCTACGTTACAGCAGAAGCCGAAGCCTACTGGCAAGACAAGCTCGCAGTTGAGGCTAAACAACAAGAGGCTTTAAAAGGCCAATGATCGTGGACGAAGAGGGTGTTCATGATCTAAAGGAGTACACTGACAACGATTTTCCTGTATGCACGATAGGTTCTATTTTCGGGGCGTCTTTCAGAGAAAGCGTGGCGTCCACAGATGTGCTTAATTCCCCTATGACTAACTGCTCCACAGAAATATCGTCACAATCCCTCGACACTCAAAAACAATTCACTCTCCGAACAAGTCTCCGATTCAAAACTACCACTGGATGGAAATCGGCAGATCTATATGCCCTACTCGATTCAGGGGCTTCTAATTCCTTTATCGATTTAGACTTTTGCAGATATCACAATCTCGTTTTGGATAAATTAACCAAACCGATCATGGTGACAAATGCGGACGGCTCTGAAGGAGCAATAGGAAAAATCACGCATCAAGTCACGGTATTATTTGATGTTCAAGGACATTCCGAATATGCAGATTTCTATGTTACCATTTTAGGAACACACTCACTTTTCATAGGATACGATTGGCTAGAACGCCACAATCCAAAAGTCGATTGGGTAAAAAGAGAACTAACATTTTCTAGATGCACCAATCAATGCAAATTCAGACAAAAAGATCGGCTACCAGCCTTTATGTTTCAACGAGCTATTGAAGAAGGGCTCAAAGAAAAAGTACCCGTTCAGTATCACGATTACCTTGATGTCTTTTCACAGAATGAATCGGAACGAATGCCGATCAGAAAGCCATGGGATCACGCCATAGATCTCAAAGAAGACTTCGAACCGAGAAAAGGACGAATCATCCCATTATCTGATCCCCATATGGAAGAAGTACGAACGTTCATTGAGAAAGAACTCAAGAAAGGTTATATTTGACCTTCCAAATCCCCTCAAACATCGCCTGTATTCTTTATCCCTAAAAAGGATGGTAAAAAGCGAATGGTTATTGATTACTGATACCTCAATGACGGAACCATCAAGAATGCTTACCCATTACCGCTAATTCCTCAGTTAATAGATTGACTCAAAGGTGCTGACCTCTTCACCACCATGGATCTTAGATGGGGATACAATAACATCCGGATCAAAGAAGGCGACGAATGGAAAGGAGCGTTCATCACGCCTCTTGGATCTTATGAACCATTGGTAATGTACTTTGGAATGACTAACTCGCCATCCACATTCCAACAGATGATGAATGACGTCTTTAATGACATGTACACAGTCGTCATCATCTTTATGGACGATTGTAACATCTTTACCAAAGGAAGACCAACAGAGGAACATCAAAAGATCATCAAAGAAGTCCTTCAACGCCTACAAGAAAACGATCTTTACGTTAAACCCGAAAAATGCCACTTTGAACAAAAGAAGGTGGACTTCCTCGGAATGGTCGTATCGCAAGAAGGTGTTGAAATGCAGAAGTCAAAGGTAGCCGGAGTCATGGATTGGCCAACTCCTACCAGACTTAAACAAGTACAAGGCTTTCTTGGCCTCTGCAATTACTATCGACGGTTTATAGCTAATTTTGCTGACATCGCCAGACCCCTAAACAATCTCACCAAGAAAGACGTGCTGTAGGAATCCAGTGGATCCTACGGTTGTAGAGAGGCTTTTCACAGGTTCCCAGGTATCCCCCAATATGTCCCTCAAGAGTCCTGCTGCAGTCTGTGTCCGTCCCGTGCGATCCGTGAGTGATCCGTTTTTATCCGTGCTTATCCGGACGTTTCCCGCGCTCCGGATATTCTGGATTCATGTTTTACTATTCATTCGCGTCCGGATCAGTTGGTCGACGCTCATCTATCTTGTTCTGGACTACCCTTGTTTGTTTTGACATCGCTAGACAGTCCCTAGTGCGACGTGCAGGGATGTTTTCACCATTTCCAATAGAGTTAGAAAGTCTGGGTATGCCCAGACTATAAAGCCTTGTCCTCGGGACTTCAAATACATCTTCCTGTTTGCCATCTGAAGGTATCCTGCCCGTGCGCAGGATCTTTCTCGTCTTCGTCGACAGCGCCGTTGCTGTTTGTTTCCGGAATCCGTGTTTCCGGCCTCTTTCTCGTCCTCGTGTCCCTGTCCAGTCGAGCGTCCGTGCACCTCGTCTTGGGCCATTTTCCACTCTCTTCGATGACATTCCCCACTGGTTTCACGCTCCCTCTTCGTCATCCGCTCTCTGGACTCGCATTTCCGCACTTTCCCGCGCATCGGAAACGTTGGGTTTCCTCCATCAGTGCCCGGATACGTGGAGCATCGTTTTCCTACTCATAGGAAACCACCAAGAATCCCTTGGGACGAATCCCCTCGCACCCTATCACCTTCCCAACCACATTACGTTTCTTACAGCGCCCTTCGTATGGGGACCAAAACAAGAAAAAGTGTTCAACGACCTTAAAGAATGCTTTACTAAAGCACCTCTCCTCGCATACCCTGATCAAGAAAAAGAAATGCGAGTAGAAACGGACGCTAGCGATATCGCAACAGGAGGTGTCCTATCTGTAAAAGGAGAAGACGGTTTGTGGAGACCAACAGTGTTCACCTCTCATTCATTTGATAGCGCGGAACGGAATTATCCGATCTATGACGAAGAACTTGTCGAATAGATAAGTAGGGTACCTAGTACATACGCCCCTATTAGACTAGTAGTAGTACGAAGGACATCCGGACATAGTCCATGCATGTCCGAAGTCAGTCCGCTCCGGACTTACATTGGTCCTGGTCCGTCCCTACCGGACACACACCGGACCTTATGTAATAAGACATGCATATACTGCAAGGTCTTCGCATACCCACTGGGGATCGCTTAGACGCTTAGGATATAGTATATATACCAGGGAACCCTCCCTGATGTAATGAGACAAGTTTCTTTGTCTACTCCTGTTACGATTTCATCCTTTTTTCATCATCCTCATTGGCTAACATATCGTATGATCTCTTTTCCTTTTCCTATTGGTTTACCGTATGACTCCACTTTTTACTCGGACAGCCTCGACTGTGCACGGCTATGTACGCAGCATCGCTCGCCCATACGTAGTAGTTCATAGCTTGGTCTGTGCTCGTCTGGTCTCAGTATTTAAACCCATGTACAGTAGACTAAACGACAGTCTTATCCACTTGTTCAATCCTCGCCTTAGGCTTGAGTGCGAATTAAGGGTACCGCTCCCTATCCTCATCTACTCGCTTCGGACTTGACGATTAGTCTTGAAGTCTTGAACACCGGTTGTCTTTTGTCTTGCCCTCGAGCGTTACGACTCAGAAAAGTCTAGGTCGTTACAACTCCCACATTCTGTGCTCGTCTCAACCACCCAGGTAAGTCTGGTGGGCTTCCCTCACACATCTATGCTCTGCTCGACAGGTTATGAGCCCTGAGTAGCAGCAGCACTTCTCCGACGCATCGTCCGAAGCGCTGTCCCACCTCCTGCCTGGTCTGCACAAAGGTTGATGTCCATTCCAACCTGTGATGCGACTTAGGACCTTACTCCGGCGATGACCCATCCCGCCATGACCCTTAATACATAGTGATGTACCCTTACCACTGTAATTACCAATCCGGACCCGAGCGAAGTTTTTCCGCTCAGAGCGATGCATTTCCGCTCATAGCGAGTTTTTCCGCTATGAAGTCCGAGGGACGCGGCGAGTCAATTCCGTCGACAGCGAGTACATTCCGCTGGAAGTCCGCGGTCATAGAGAGCTGCGGAGGGGGAGTCCATGCCATTTTATTTTTACGGATTTACCGGAAACTTACCCATACCTCCCAGCTTCTCAATCAACATGACCTCTCAACTTACCAACTTCGTCCGAGTCTTCGACGGCTCAAATTACACCGCATGGGCCTCGGATATGGAAGCCTTCTTACAGGCTGGCGACCGATGGGGCGCCGTCATCAACTCCGAACCGGAGCTTACTACCTACACGGACGGCACCACCAACCACGACGTGATATCTACCTGGAAGACCGACAACATAAAATCGATGGGCTACATCAAGCTCCGCGTCTCTCTTCCTATCTGCCAATCCATCACCCTCTGTCTCACCGCCGGAGACATGTGGAACACTCTCCGCGATAAATATGCCACTCCGGGCGTAGCCGGAATCTACACGGAGTTTAAGCAACTGCTGGACGCATCTATTCCCGGCGACTCCAACCTGGCCCCGGCCTTTTCTAAAATCATCGGCTTATTCGCACGTCTCCGCGCTCTCGACCATCCACTATTGGACAAAGTCGAAGCCATGATCCTCCTGGCGAAATTACCCAAGGAGATGGACTTCATTGCGCATAGCTTTAATCAGTCCGCGGGTGTCAAGTCCTCCGACGCCTCTACCACCCCACCCGGTCTTTACGTGCTCACCGTAACAAACATTGAGCAGGCCGCCATCCTCCATTGGCAACAAACGCAATCCCGCAAGCGTGGCGGAAATCAGTCCGGACAAAAGGAGTCCGCGAATAAGATATCCGCTGTAAAGCGGAAGGAGCGGGACCCTCAGTTTTCCGCTCAACAGAACACTGATAAGTCCAATTCATCGGATGCCAACAAAAGTGCAGGAAAGGACAAGGAGAACTCCACGTCCGAACGCAAGAAGAAGCGCAATAAACGCGCCGCTGACTGGAAGAAGAAGAAGGAGGTGCACTTAGCCTCTCTCGCCGATGCCTCCGTCATTGATCTGCGCAAGCTCGCGCATACTCCCGGTGCGGCTCACTACGGACCACCCGCCTTCAAGCAAACCCTTGCCACGTTCGACCTTGCCCACTCCATGGACGTTCAGCCTACCACGGAAACCATCCGGACCCTCGAGTCCATCCTCCTGTATACCCCCGCACACCTCCTTAGCACGGAGAACGTCATCATACACTGTGATGACACCACACTGCCGGAGCCCAAGCGCGCGCGTCTTTACGACCGCATCGCCCCGGCACCTGCCCTGTCCTTTGATGAGGATCAGGAAGATACAGTTTCCCTCGGAGATCCCTTACCCGAGGATGATGGATTCCTTCAGGAGTACCTCAATGAGTACTACCTCAAAGACGAAACCAATACCGAGGCAATGGACCTCGAAGTCAGGCAAGTCCATCCGCCCTCCGCACACAGTCCGAACACTGACACTCCGCGATGTTCTTTTCCGCGCTCGTGTCTAGCTGCTACTAAGCATGATGATCCGCTAGTAGTTAATGTATATACATGTGTTCATATGGACAATTACGCACTGTGCACGCATTGTAAAAAGCCGGGACAACCCCGGAGTTCCGATAAAACGGTACAATGGATCTTAGATTCCGGTGCATCAAGCCATTTCACTCATTGCATCGACGACTTTGTGAGCTACGAGAAAGCCAACAACAGCATCACTGTACAAACGGCTACAACTCACGACGGATGGTCTATCGGAATCGGAACAGTCTTACTCTGAATCACGGACCCCAACGGACAGGAGCAAATACTCCAATTAGAAAACGTCCTACACGTCCCTAACCTCACCGGACGTCTCATCTCCGTCGGAGACTTACTCCGCTACAACCCGTCCTGGTCTTTGACCGGACGCTCTCGGAACCTCACTTTCTGGGACGGAAATACCCCAATTGCTTCTTTCGTGCCCCAGCACCGAAATGATACGATGTTCGTTATCCGGGCATCATGCGTCTCGTCAGCCGACGCTTTCGTCGCTACAATTGACATGAATACGTTACACAAACGTTTCGGACATCCTTCCCCGGAAGTGTTGTCCAAGGCAAGAAAAC
>QFES01000113.1:0-27167 GCA_003316375.1 Tylopilus plumbeoviolaceoides
AGCTACAGCGCATGTGATAACTCCTATCACATGTGCTTGACACCACACCGGTGTCCGATGTCACCATATATGGGGCCTTGAGCCCCTATGTGGTCCAAGGGGGACTCGTCCCCTTACACTTATCCATTTGTTTACCCCTCACTCTAGGCTTGAGTGTGAATTAAGGATACCATTCTACTCTCCATTTCTATCTACTTGCTTCGAGCTTGACGATTAGCTTTGAAGCCTCAAACATTGGTTGAACTTGTCATTGTCTTGCCCTTGAGTGTCACAACTTAAGTCTAGGTCGTTACACTTGGATAAGACTACCTACTTGAGCGCAAGATGTTGCCTCAGAAGAATCACTCTATTTGTGAAGAAACAATATTCGCCTCTCAAAACAATACATCAGAAGAATTGCCCAGAATCAGGTTGGAAGATACTTGATAGTAAGCAATGATGTCAGACCCCTTCAACATGGACGACCTCAAAGCGGCACTTATCGATGCCATGAAAGAAGGAATGAAGTCGGAAGAGATGACGAAGAAGATTGCCAAGCCAGGCAAATGGGACGGGGACAAGAAGAAGTTCCATCTATGGTGGACAAAGATACATCTATGGGTTTCTGCTCAGACATGGAAATCTGATAAGGTGCTGGCCACTGTAGTCCTACTTCGCCTCGAAGGAAAAGCAGAACCCTTTGCCCAACTGATGATGGAAAAATACCTTGATAAAGAGACTAGAAAGTTTAAGGTAGAAGGATCCGAAAACCTTCTAGAATATGGCGATGCAGCTTGGCCACAATGGTCAAAACTTCAGGAAGAGATCTCAGATTTCTTCCAGATCAAAACGATCAAATACCAATCATACCAGGAGTTAAAAACACTATGACAAGGGTTGATGCTCATTGCGGACTTCCTTCAAAAGTTTGATATCCTTAGACGAGAAGCAAAGGTGTCAGATGGAGAAGTGGTGCATCTACTCAAACAAGCAGTAAGGTTCTCCACTTACCAACAGGTCTCTCTCCACTGTGAAATCGAAGACGATGAATATGACAACCTGTACAAGCAATACGACACATATGGAAAAATGTTGGAAAGAATCCATGAGAAACGAGGAGCGGCTAGGGCGGCTCAAACCCCCAAACCTTACCGAGGACAGTATCGTCCTTCTCAGGGACAGCAGGGCCAGAACCAACCATGGTTCACAGCCATAGGAACACAGCCCGGTTGCAGAGCTCCAATGGAGATTGGAATGCAGTACGCTGGTGATACCCATACTTGCTATAACTGTGGAGAAGTAGGGCACATTGCCCGAAACTGCAAAAAGCTGAAGAAGACGAATGTGAGGTCCTCGGATCTTGCTCAAGGACAGCCACAGGCAACCGCTGGCATTGGATACGCTTCCCACAACATGGCTTATGTAACAGCAGAGGCAGAAGCCTACTGGTGAGACAAGCTTGCGGTAGAGGCTAAACAGCAGGAGGCTTTAAAAGCCCAAGGATCGTGAACGAAGAGGGTGTTCATGATCTAGAAGGATATACTGACGATGATTTTCCTGTATGCATGATAGGCTCTATTTTCGGGGCGTCTTCAGTGAAAGCACAGCGTCCAAAGACATGCTTAATTCCCCTATGACTAACTGCTCCACAGGAATATTGCCACAACCCCTCAACCCAAATACTCCAAGACAATTTACCATTCGAACCAGCTTACGATTCAGAATGACTACAGGATGGAAATCAGCAAGACTCCATGCATTACTTGATTCAGGGGCATCCAACTCATTCATTGACTTAGACTTTTGCAAACAAAACAATCTCATCTTGAACGAGTTAGCTAACCCTGTAATAGTTACGAATGCTGATGGCTCTGAAGGAGCCATAGGAAGCATTACACATCAAGCAACTGTTTTATTAGATATTCAAGGACATTCCGAATATGCTGATTTCTATGTCACTATCCTAGGAATGCACTCACTTTTTATGGGATATGATTGGTTAGAACACCATAATCCGAAAATAGATTGGGTTAAAAAAGAGCTAACATTTTCTAGGTGTACCAGTCAATGTCGATTACATCAACAAGATCAACTACCTCCCTCAATGTTCCAACGAGCAATAGAGGAAGGACTCAAGGAAAAAGTACCCACTCAATATCATGATTACCTTGATGTTTTCTCACAGAATGAATCAGAACGAATGCCGATCAGAAAACCATGGGATCATGCTATTGATCTCAAAACTGACTTCGAACCAAGAAAAGGTCACATCATTCCACTTTCTGATACTGACATGGAAGAAGTTAGAACATTTATCGAAAAAGAACTCAAAAAGGGATACATCTGACCTTCCAAATCTCCTCAAACATCACTGGTATTCTTTATCCCAAAGAAGGATGGTAAAAAGTGAATGGTCATCGACTACCGCTACCTCAATGATGGAATCATAAAGAATGCCTATCCTTTACCACTAATCCCTCAATTAATAGATCGACTCAAAGGTGCTGATCTCTTCACCACCATGGATCTCTGATGGGGATACAACAATATCCATATCAAAGAAGGAGATAAATGGAAAGGAGCTTTCATCACTCCTCTTGGTTCTTATGAACCACTGGTTATGTATTTTGGGATGACAAACTCACTGTCTACGTTCCAACAGATGATGAATGACGTTTTCAATAACATGTATTGTAACGACCTAGACTTAGAGTCGTAACGCTCGAGGGCAAGACAACGAATAACCAGTGTTCTTAAGCTTCAAGACTAATCGTCAAGTCCGAAGCGAGTAGATGAGGATGAAGAGCGGTACCCTTAATTCGCACTCAAGCCTAAGGCGAGGATTGAACAAGTGGATAAGACTGTCGTCGTAGGTATTTTACATGGGTTTAAATACTAGAGAGGGCTGCGCACAGACCGAGCTATGAACTACCTAACTTAGACATGCAATGCTGCGTGCATAGGTATGCGCAGTCGAGGCTGTACGAGTAAAGAAGTGGAGTCATACGGCAAGCCAATGGAAAAGAGAAGTAAAATCATATGATATGTTAGCCAATGAGGATGATCAGGAAGGATGAAATCGTAAATCGTAACATGTATATGGTCGTTATCATCTTTACGAACAACTGCAACATCTTCACCAAAGGAAGACCGACAGAAGAACATAGAAAGATCGTTAAAGAAGTCCTCCAACGCCTATGCGAAAACGATCTCTATGTCAAACCCAAGAAATGTCACTTTGAACAAAAAAAGGTTGACTTCCTCAGAATGGTCGTCTCCAAAGAAGGCATTGAAATGCAGAAATCCAAAGTGGCTGGCATCCTCAACTGGCCAACCCCGACTAGACTAAAACAAGTACATGGTTTTCTGGGCCTTTGCAATTATTATCAGTGTTTCATTGCCAATTTCGCTGACATTGCTAGACCATTAAACGATCTTACAAAGAAAGATGCACCCTTTGTATGGGGGCCAACTCAAGAGAAAGCATTCAACGACTTGAAAGAATGCTTTACCAAGGCACCTCTTCTCGCATATCCAGATCAATAAAAAGAAATGCGAGTAGAAACTGACGCTAGCGACATCACTACTGGAGGAGTGTTATCAGTCAAAGGAGAAGATGGTTTGTGGAGACCAACTGCGTTTATCTCTCACTCTTTCGATAGCGCAGAATGGAACTATCCGATCTATGATAAAGAGCTCTTGGCAGTCATTCGAGCTCTCAAAGAATGGCGCCATTACCTTATTGGAAGGGCTTCTTTTGAGATCTGGACAGATCACAAGAATCTCAGATATTGGCGAAAGCCACAAACCTTATCCCCCAGACAAGCTTGCTGGCACACACTTCTCCAAGAATTCAACTATACGATGTGCTATAAGCCAGGAACAACCAACGGACAGGCAGACACTCTGTTAAGAAGACCAGATCATGGTGACGTGGTCGTTGATCACAATACTAACATCACCATTTTTCCAGAAATCATCGAAACAAACAACATTCTCTTAACATCATCCTTTTACGACGAACTAACCATTGAATCACAGAAAATTTCAGGGGACATAGAAGGTTTTACTTTCGATGATGAGGAAAAAATATTCAAGAACAATTCCGGAAAAGTTTTCATTCCCCTCTCCTTACGAACAAGATTATTGACTATATGTCATGAGTCTCCAATCGCTGAACATCCCGGTCAAGCAAGAACCATTCACCTTCTCTCACGATATTTCACATGGCCCGGCATCATTAAAGATGCAAAACTTTACATAGATTCTTGCCAAACGTGCGCCCTCACGAAGGGTAAGCAAAAGGCACCGGCAGGCAAACTCATCCCTCTTCCCATTCCTAAACATCCATGGGAAGATATCTCAGTCGATTTCATTACCGGACTTCCTATCTCATCTTCATTTGACTCCATTTGTGTTATCATGGACAGGTTTTCTAAAGAAGTGGTTTTTGTACCATGTGTCAAAACCACGTCTTCCAAGGACTTAGCCTGTATCTTCAGAGACAATGTTTGGTGTATTCATGGACTTCCTCTTACTATAGTTTCAGATCGTGGACCTCAGTTTGTTTCAGATTTTACTTCCAAACTTTGCAAACTCCTCGGGATCGAGCAACGGCTCTCCATGGCGTATCACCCTCAAACCGACGGGCAAACTGAAAGGATCAATCAAGATCTTGAACAATATCTTCGTACTTACATAGCAAAGAAGCAGGAAACATGGGCAGAATGGATCAAATTAGCCCAATTCCAGCACAATAACGCCCTCACTTCCGCCACCAGCACCATTCCTTTCGCCATCACCCGAAACTATCATCCTTGCTTAGGTTTTGAAGGCAATGTCAAGTCAGCAGCCGGAAAGTTTGGAAAAGAAGCTGGAGAAGCTCATGCGGAGATTAAAGAAACCCTCGAGGCAACCCAAAAAAGGATGAAACATTCTGCAGAACAGAGGCGAAGCGAAGCTCCGAATTACGCTATTGGAGATCAGGTATGGCTATCCACGGAACATCTCAAGCTCCCCTATACAGCGTGGAAATTGACCCAAAAATGGATCAGACCTTATACCATCACAAAAATCCTACCTAACGCCGTCACACTACATCTTCCTAAATTCATTCACATTCATCCCACGGTCAATGTTTCCCGCATTAAGCCTTACTGAGAAGTTCTAGAAGGACAACCAACCATATGCCCTGACCCAATTGTAATCATGGAAGAAGGACATGAGGAGTACAAAGTAGAATCAATTGTAGCATCCCAAATGAAAGGACGGCAACTCCAGTACCTCGTACATTGGAAAGGTTGGGACGAAACGGATCGTACGTGGGAGCCACTAGCAAATTTGGCTAACATAGAAAAAACAATTACCAAATTTCACAAAAAGAACCCGTCTTCTCCTAGAAAGATCCACGGAATCTCCACCTCCGACTTCACTGCCCTTTTCCATGATTATTCTATAGATACCAAAACACGCTTCTGTGCCATGTGTTTGGACTTCGAAGGAGATATATAACCCACTTTACACCCTCAACTTCCCCAGCATCTTCTCCTCATAATCATATCTCTCACTGTCCTCTTCGTTTGTGCCACCATCACCTTTATCTCCACTCTGGTCTACGTCCTCACCCACGCCATCACCATCCGTGCCTCCAATCTGGTTCAAGAGGCTGCCTGTATGCAAACTCCTATACTTGTTTCCCTGTCACTCGGACCGTGGCATGTACTAGTATTCACCTTTTCAACAGTCATGACCACTGAATGGACGGCTATCGGAGTCAAACAGAGTTGGGGTAAGTTGGTCAAGCGCCCCCCTCCTGACTGGGAGAACGATCAATGGGATATGACCAATGATGTACCGGCGAATGGGCAAAACCAAGGTCAGTGGGGCAATTGGTAGGCTGAGTCATCTTAAACGGCGATCCATACCCAGAAACGGATTGGACAAGCTTATTGAGAGGTCTCGTTGGGACGACTCGATCCAAGAGGGGGGTAGTGTTACGATTTCTTCATTTCTCTTCACCCTATTGGTTTACTTATCATATGATTTCTTTCCTCTTTCTCATTGGACTACATATGACTCCACTTTTTCATTACCACATCCGTTCGTACAGCATTGACTGTGCATAGCTGTGTATGCAGCATCGCTTGTCTTTACTAGGCAGTTCATAGCCTGGTCTGTGCACCTCTCATTCCAGTATTTAAAACCATGTATTTTACCATGCTCCTTAGTCTTATCCATTTGTTTACCCCTCGCTCTAGGCTTAAGGATACCATTCTACTCTCCATTTCTATCTACTCGCTTCAAGCTTGACGATTAGCTTTGAAGCCTCAAACATTGGTTGAACTTGTCATTGTCTTGCCCTCGAGTGTCACAACTTAAGTCTAGGTCATTACACTGATGGCACAGTACAACAAAGGGTAGAGTCAAGAGTAGGAGACTTACTCTTAGATGAGGAGGTTCAGAGGTACAAACAGTGGAAGTTCAGGAGTGTGGAAAGAACTTAGATTGACTGGGTGTTGTCAAATAGATAAGTAGGGTACCTAGTACATACGCACTTATTAGACTAGTAGTAGTATGAAGGACATCTGGACATAGTCCATGATAGTCTGGAGTCAGTCTGCACCAGACTCTGCAACACACTGCACCAGACCCAGTATATCCATACTGGACATAGTCCAGACCTTATGTAATAAGGCATGCAGATGCTGCAAGGTCTTCGCATACCCTCTGGGGATCGCTTAGATGCTTAGTACACAGTATATATACCAGGGAAGCCTCCCTGATGTAATAGAAGAAGTTCTCTGTCTCACTCCCATCATCTGTGCTCATCTCACACCACCCAGGTAAGTCTGGTGGCCTTCCCTCGCAGACACATGCTCTGCTTGACAGGTTATGAGCCCCGAGTAGCAGCAGCACTTCTTTGATGCATCATCCAAAGTGCTGTGCCACCTCCTGCCTGGTCTGCACTATGGTCAATGTTTTTCTGACCCATGATGTGACTAAGGTGTCAAATCTGGAAGCAAGTCTGACATCTCCAAGCTAGTCCGGGCACTCCTGTCTGAGTCCAGAGATCTCAGCCAGTAGGTGCGCTTGGAGTTGATATCAGAGCTACAGGACTTCGCTCCGGAGCTTTGGACTTTCTTTCTCCTTGCTTACCTTTTCTCCTATATCCTTTTGGGGATCACTTAGAGTCATACAAGCACATCTCCACCCATAAGTATAAAGTCCCTGAGTCTTTTTCAAACTCCTCAGTTGTCTTGCACCTCCTTGGGCAGCAGCTGAGTGGGCATCCCTGCCCCTTACTTAGCTTGACATAAGAACTTTACTCCAGCGATGCCCCATCCTGCCATGACCCTACCTACATAGTGATTACCTATACCACTGTAATTACAAAATCTGGACCCAAGTGAAGTAATTCTGCTCATAGCGAGTTTTTCTGCTATGAAGTCCAATGGATGTGGTGAGACAACTCTGCCAATAGTAAGTACATTCCGCTGGAAGTCCAATGTGATGCAGCAAGATCATTCCACTGACAGTGAGAACAATTCTGCTGGAAGTCTGAAGTCATAAGAGCTGCGGAGGGGAAACCTATGCTAGTTTAATTTACAGATTTACCAGAAAACAAATGCATACCCCACAGCTTCTCTAAAAACATGACCTCTCAACTACAAACTTTGTCCAAGTACTTGATGGCTCTAAATATACTACACATGAGCCTTGGACATGAAATCCCTTCCAACAACCAATGGGACACTGTGATGAACTCCAAACCAGAACTTACCATGGACCCAGGCAATACTACCAATCATTCACAGTTTCAACCAGTCTGTGGGTGTCAAGCACTCCGACACCTCTGCTTTCCCATCTGGTCCTTACAAGCTCACCATAGTAAAAGATTGAGCAGGTCGCCATCCTTCATTGGCATCAGACCTAATCCCACAAACATGGCAGAAATCAGTCTGGATGTAAAAAGTCCAAGAATAAGATATCTGCTGTAAAGCGGAAGGGGCACTGGCAGGATATCCAAATTTCTGCTCAACCAAACACCAACATGCCCAAATTTGTCAGATACCTAGGACAACCATTCCATGGAAGTCCAACCTACCATGGAAACAATCCAGACTCTCAAGTCCATTCTTCCATACATCCCCGCTAATCTCCTTAACCCAGAGAATGTTGTCATGCACTCCGACAACACTATGCTGCTGGAACCCACAGCATGTGCATGTCTATGACCACATTGCTCCGGCCCTTGCCCTGTCCTTTGATAAAGGAACAGGAAGACACTGTTTCCTTCAGAGATCACATACCTGAGGATGATAAACCCACTACTGAGGATAACCATACCATGGACCTCAACATTAGGCATGTCCATCTGCCTTCCTACACAAAGTCCAAACACTAACACATCGCAATGTTCTGTTCCATGCTCATGTTTGGCTGCTAAGCATGACAATCTGCTAGTAGCTAGGGTATATACCTGTGTTCATATGGACAGCAGTAATGCATTGTGCACTTGTTGTAAAAAGCCAGAGTTACTCCAGAGTTCTGATAACAAGGTACAATGGATCCTTCATCCCAGTGCATTGAGCCATCTCACTCAATGATTGCATCAATGACCAATATGAGCTATGAGAATTGGAGATCTACTCCACTACAACCCGTCCAGGTCACTGACCAGACACTCTCGAAATCTCACCCTTTGGGATGGAAATACCCCAATCACTTTCATTTGTGCTCTGGCACTGAAATAATATGATGCTCGTTGTAAGAAGGATAGTCAGTGTGGGATGCAAGTATAACTCGTTCCAGGGGTTCTGAAGAGGATAGAAGAGAGAGGGTTTGCTTCCAAACCTATCTTGAGCACGGGCAAGAGAATCCGGAGCGCGGGAAACACGGAAACAGAAGTCTGGATGCGGACATGGAAACATGGAAACAGATCAAGACATGAACACGGAAACAGATAGGAAAGATGAAGGAAAAGGGGAAGGGAAATGACTTGGAGACAAACCTGCACACAGGCAGGTGATCTTCAGACTGCAAGAAGATGGTCTATTCCTAGCTAGACATGCTCTTAAGTAGAATGTAGCTATTGGAAATGCTACATGAAAACTTCCAGGGACCCTGTCATCCCTGTCAGACGCGAAGGAAAATAATGAGGGCTGCCTCTATGGTACGGCAGTGACAGCGGCAAAGGCCTACTAGTAGAGCCCCAGTGCGCGATGTCCGAAGTGATATGAACAGCAACAATAAGTCCGGACGACCCAGAAACGGAAACCCATATGAACCCATACATGGAGCACTGCCTGAGAGCAGTCACCTACCAGTACAAATCCCCTGACATGGCACCTTTGTGCACCTATCCCTGGATGTCCAGAAAGATAAGGTCCCGTTCAAGGTGGCTTGGTTAGTTAGTCAAACTTTGGCAAACATAAACACTGACCTTTGAGAACATCAATGTACCTGAACAGTCATGTGAGCAGTCACATGCACATGAACCAGTAAGTTGAACCAGTCACATAATGCTTTCCATGCACTGACCTTCACCTCATACATATGGTGTGTGCCACCTGTTGAATCAGTAGTATTCTATTTCTGCTCTTCAATTACTAAGCTACCAATTCAGGAAGAAAGGTCTAGACTCTCTTATCTTTCTTATCCATTACACTATCCATTTTACTCATCAGAATGAGTCAGCTATCGCTTATCTCTGACATCATAGATAGTAGTCCTTATTGCTATAGGACGATAAGTATAGTCCTATTATCTAATCTTCTATAACATTCTAGAAGATTACTATATATGATACTGGTCACAATACATACACACAGATACATTCCAGTATATAAGACAGGGTCTTATACCCAGTCTAATAACAAGTTCTTGCATACTCCTGAACTTCCACTGTTCGTACCTCTGAACCTCTGAACCTAAGAGTAAGTCTCCTACTCTTGACTCTACCCTTCGTTGTACTGCGCCATCAGATATCAGAGATTATTCTGATAGGTTATGAGCCCCGCCCTGACAAGTAGCCCGTCATTCTGATGTCTACAACCGTCACGCTGTAGGAGTTCGTCACTCTCTACGGTTGAAACCCCGTCTTTTACAGGTTTCCGGGTCGTCATCCTGCACCTATCCGTGTCATTCCATGTCCGATCCATCCGATCCGTCTGTATCCGTTCCATATCTGATCCGTGTTTCCATGTCCGGGTTGTCCGGACTTATTACCGCTATTCATATCACTTCGGACATCGCGCGCCGGGGCTCTAGGCCTTTGCTGCTGTCACTGCCGTACCATAGAGGCGGCCCTCTTTATTTTCCTTCATGTCTGACAGGGATGACAGGGTCCCTGGAAGTTTTCAGGTAGCATTTCCAATAGCTACATCCTACTTAAAGAGCCTGTCTAGCTAAGAATAGACCATCTTCTTGCAGTCTGAAGGTCACCTGCCCGTGTGCAGGTTCAGCTCTGAGTTGTTTCCCTTCCCCTTTTCCTTCGTCTTTCCCATCTGTTTCCGGGTTTCCATGTCCGCATCTGGACTTCCGTTTCCGTGTTTCCCGTGCTCCGGATTCTCTTGCACGCACTCGAGATAGGTTTGGAAGCAAACCCTCTCTCTTCTATCCTCTTCAGAACCCCTGGGACGAGTTATACTCGCATCCCACACTGACTATCTTTCTTACAACGCGCGAGGAGTTCAGAGCGTACCTTGGTCGTACTTGGTATATGTCACACCAGGGAATTGGCTTAACTAACCAACTTGTATCCTTGTCTGTGCCACAGGTCAATGTACCTGTCCACATTCAAGAGGCCTTTTCTTCACCGGTTAGTGAAATCTTCAATGTTCCTTTAGGAACTCGTTACGGAGCACCCCCACCGGGTACACACTTCGCTTTCCCTGCTGCTCAACTTCCTGCCTTGGGAAGAAACCCTATCGTCATCCTTAGAGCCCATCACTCCGGCCTGCTCTTAGCTTGCCCTCGCTGCCTACGCCTTTGCTGCAGCAACGAACGTTGTCACTGCGGATTCCAATTTCCCAGTTTCTACAACGTCTATAACACTTTCGACGATGTCAATAATCTCCTGAGAGACTCTTTTCCTCCAGGAATGTTCATACAGGATGACAATCAAATCTGATCCATAACACTTCCCATCGGAACTTTCCTGAGACCATCTCCTCCACCATCTCCTCCATCTACCCTACTCCGACTCAGTTCATCAACACAAACCATGGACTTCATCATGCTGCAAGATATCCCGATCTTGGATTTGGATGCGGAGACCGAGGATCAGTTCCTGAAGGTCTCGTACCTGACGGATGGCCAGGAGACCCTGATACCCCAGGACTCCCTGGATCCTACTGATCCTTTCTGGGGTCATTACGCCAGACATAATCCAGCTAAAGATATTTATTGGAATGAACCCCTTGTCTGTATATTCCCGGTTACGCACATTGAACGCACCTCTT
Source organism: Tylopilus plumbeoviolaceoides (assembly GCA_003316375.1). Lineage (NCBI taxonomy): Eukaryota > Fungi > Basidiomycota > Agaricomycetes > Boletales > Boletaceae > Tylopilus > Tylopilus plumbeoviolaceoides. The sequence goes on from QFES01000113.1 coordinate 11,442, forward strand.
CCAGCATATGATGAAATCATCTCTGATGAACCTCCCTCCTACCATTCCTATTCCCGTTTTAATCCTGGACACATCGATCTATTCGAACCTCTCAACTCCTGTCGCCTTGCCTACCCTGTCGCTATCGGTCCTGAGGCTTGCATAAACATCTCATATGCTTGCTTTACCTTCGCTTACCACAACCAGGATGAAACCCTCTTTTCTATATATAGCTCTGCAGGCTGGGCACCTCCTACCGCGACATGGCACTCCACTCTGGATGCGCTTGTCCACTTCCAAGGCTTTGAAATCTTGAGGGCAGACCACCTGCCTTACTGTGACGAGACCAAGCAAATCCTGGAATCTATCAGACCAGGTTGGCTTGATTCGGGTTTCCAAATTGATTGACCCGAACCACAGCATCCCCACTTAACACGAGTGGAATAGAGAGTTTGACCGCATCATGAGAAAGCAGTATCACCAGATCAATCCTGCTCATTATGTTCTCCAGATGCTAATCATCAATCCAGAATCATTCAATGTTGCCATCACCCTACTTCAAGAAGCAGAACGACATTCCTCCTGTGTATATTCTGCAATGATCCAGGATGTCGCTGAATTCTACGAAACAGGATACATCGAACCCACTTACAAGAACTGTCGCAATGTTGGAGTTAACACAGATCCTCCCATTGACGAACGACGAAGTGGAGAACTTCTGGATATGGGAAAAGGAGAAGAAGAACCTGGCGAAGAATTACTTGCAAATCTTCCATCACAAGCAGGACCTTCTCGGAGTCAGAGAACTTGAAAGAGAAATTCCATCACGATGGCCTATGCCACCTCACCTAGGAGGTTGCTACGCCAGCGACAATAGAGAGGATACTGGAGAAGAATGTAATGAATACGATAGGTCTGGTTTTTCTTGGAAACACTTGTATGCATATTCCGGTTTTCTTCCTTGTATAAATACATCTGAGGAATCAATTCCCCACATCAAAATGGGAAAAGATTCAGTGCCTAACCCGCACTACTTTGAACCTCTTCAGTTCTTAGCTCTTGAGGCCATGTGAACTTCCACTCCAGAAACGTATGGTTTAGTATATACCGCTAGGCCTTCCAAAGCTGAACACGAGGCCATATGGCTTAATAAAAATAGATGTTCAAAAAGAACTCATACAAGGAACCGGATAGCTACTTGGGTCCAAAAACACCAACCACCATATTCACCTATTGAAGCAGCAGGAGAATCTTCTTTTAATCTTTCTTTCTTGAGTTTACCAATGATCTCATCCGATCTTTTTGAGCAGATACTTTTTATCTAAATGGCTACCATCCTCCCTGACACTTTCAAAATTGATTCTACCACCTATAGTCGCCTCACCAGGCTCTCTGGAGGTGCCGACTGGTTTTCATGGGTCACTGCGATCTGCGCTCCTCTCTCCATGCTTGATGGATGGAAATATATGGACGGGATGTTCACTTATAACACCCAACCACAGGCCAATCAAGGTCCATGGCTCATCATGGATTGCAAGATCATGGGCTTCCTTGTCATGACTTGTATGTCTGACATTCAAAGGTTAGCAGTTTGGGACTACGTTCCTCAAGCTGCTATACCTGTGGCTGCTGGTCAACCAGCTATCCCAGCAGTCCCCCATCCATCACTCACAAGAGCATTCTTTCAACTCCTACAAAGCATGTATGGAGATATTGGAGCAGCTGGGATCTACCATCTGTTTAAAAGGATGATCAACTACAAGTTTTGTCAAAAGTACAAAAACGAAAATGGTGTAATGGTCACCAAAACCATTGGAGAATCCATCACGGATCTCCAGTCTTTCTTCCAACAGATGAACGCTGCAGGAGCCAACCTGCAGGACCAACTACAGGCCATGTTGCTTATGGCAAAACTCCCCTATTCATTCCATCCTATGGTTTCGACAGCTGTCCAAACCATTCCTTTTGCTGACCTAGATGTATTGGTAATCATACCTTGTATCGGTATGGAGAACTCTCTCCAACAATCCCTTTCCCAACAACCACTATCTGCATGTATAAGCTCTATTGAGCACAATTCCTCAATCCAATGAACTGCTGTTATGCAGAGAGGACTGCCACAGTGTCAATGGCAGCCTCAATACAACCAAAGCTACCACTCCCAGTCCAATCAAGGACATTGGGATCGTGAAGTACTGAGAGGAACTGGACCACAAGGTCGCAGAAACTCTCAAGGCCACAGTAACAACCAAGGAAGAGGAAATCAAGGATGTGGTCGTGGTGGAAACCCACAACATTCCACCAATACACCTGCATACAACCACTTCCACGGAAATCAGGATAGGAAAGGAAAAGGTCGTGCAAATGTCGCAGATAGCGATGAACAAGCATACCTGTTCAACTCCAAGATGACCGGAGTAATAGAAGAAGAACAGAGGCTCAAATATGAGGTTGAGCTTAATGAATGGGGAGAAAGCGATTCATCCACAATCACACAAGCTGGATGGCAATGCCCTGCTATCCACTGGCCTGGAACCAGTCACATTCTTTCAGACCATTTTGGACCTTCAGGTTCAGGTGTTGCCGGACCATCCGGAACACTTCCTGGCTTATCTAAAGATTGGGCCACCATGGTGGAAGAAGAAGAAACTGGAATGGACATTGCCGGTCCTTCCAATGAAAGCCGTAACAAGCCAAGTTCTCAGATACCCCCAAAATCTGATGAACGCATTCCACAGTCATCAACTTCCTTGAGTAGAAAAAAAAACTCAAAGAAGAAACCCAAGAAGGAATCAGAATCCTTCTATGGAGATCATCGGAGAAGAATGGATGGGACATGGAAACACTCCACCGTTTCTTTTACACATGCTCCCGATGGTTTTGTACCAGACTACGATGATTGGAATGATAACTACACAGATGACCTCTATAATGAGGACTTTGCTTCTGCTTATATGGTCGGAACTGAGACAACTCAAGAAGAGTTTTATAAACACCACTGGCTTGTTGACAGTGGATGTACAGATCACATCAGTCCGTACTTAGAAGATTTTTCTGATCTTCAAGATCAATGAAGATTTGCAAAGGTTGCCAATGGTAAATCCATTGAGATGATTGGTCCTGGAACCATCATTCTTCAACAACCTTTTGGTGACACAAAGCCGATTCCAATTGTGCTTACAAGTTGTTGGTATTCTCCTGAAGCAGCTCACCGCTTGCTTTCTACCAATAAACTCACCAAGCAAGGTTACAAAGTAACCATTGATAAACAGACCAAGATTTGGGACAAGCAAGGAAGGTTGGTGATCCAGTGTAGGAATCCAGTGGATCCTACGGTTGTATAGAGGCTTTTCATAGGTTCCTAGGTGTTCCCAAACATGTCCCTCAAGAGTCCCTATGCCGTCTGTGTCCGTCCCGTGCGATCCGTGAGTTATCCGTTTTTATCCATGCTTATCTGGACGTTTCCCGCGCTCCGGATATCCCGGATTCATATCTTACCATTTGTTCGCGTCCAAATCAGTTGGTCGACACCCATTTGCCTTGTTCTGGACTACCCTTTATTCGTTTGACGTCGCTAGACAGTCCCTACTGCGACATGCAGGGGCGTTTTCACCATTTCCAATAGAGTTAGAAAGTCTGGGTATGCCCAGACTATAAAGCCTTGTCCTCGGGACTTCAAATATATCTTTCGGTTTGCCATCTGAAGGTCTCCTGCCTGTGTGCAGGATCTTTCTCGTCTTCGTCAACAGTGCCGTTGCTGTTCATATCCGGAATCCGTGTTTCCGGACTCTCTCTCATTCTCGTGTCTCTGTCCAGTTGAGTGTCTGTGCACCTCGTCTTGGGCCATTTCCCACTATCTTCTATGACATTCCCCACCAGTTTTCACGCTCCCTCTTTGTCATCCACTCTCCAGACTCGCATTTCCGCACTTTCCCACGCATCAGAAATGTCGGGTTCCCTCCATCAGTGCCCAGATACGTGGAGCATCATCCTCTTACTCATAGGAAACCACCAAGAATCCCTTGGGATGAATCCCCTCGCACCTTATCACCTTCCCAACCACCTTACATTATCTTCACCAGGCCTCTGCCTCATTGCCCACCAATATTCTACACTGGTTTTGGTCCACACTGATCACTCCAGATCTGTCGAATATAAACTCCTTGCAGGATATGGATTCATACCATTTATGGCACCAATGCTTTGGACACTGTTCCTCCAATGCTCTTCGACACGCCCTAACACATGTCACCGGACTCCCTTCTTGGATTACCGGACTTCCTACCAAACCTTCGGACCTTCCTCCTTGTAGGGGCTGTGCCCTTGAGAAGATGCATGAATGCTCTTTCCCAGCTTCTACATCCCGTTCCTCCTGAGTTTTAGAACTCGTTCACTCAGATCTCATGGAACTCCCACACGAGTCTCACTCTAGAGCTCGCTATGTCCTCACTTTCATTGACGACTGCTCTGCTTTCACTCTCCTTGCCTTCATCTGCACAAAGGCTGAGGTTTTTGCACACTTCAAAGGCCTTGTTGACTGGCTTTAGAACCACTCCGGCCTTACCCTCGCCTCTCTATGTTCAGACCAAGGAGGAGAATATATGTCACACAAGTTTCAATCGTTCCTCACATCTTGTGGCATCCAACATCAAAAAACTGTACCACATACACCACAACAAAATGGTCGTGCAGAACGGTTCAATTGAACCATTATGGAGAAAGCAGAAGCTTTGAGACAACATGCTTGCTTATCAGAAGGGTTCTGGCAAGACGCTGTTGAAACAGCTCTTCACATATATAACCACCAACCCATGTGTCGTCATCAATGGAAGACTCCCATTGAGATATTCTCTGGGAATAAACCTGATGTATCATACTTTAAGGTTTTTGGAAGCAAAGCCTATGTCTTCATACCAAAGGATCAGAGAACAAACAAACTCTCTCCTAAAGCCGAAGAAATGACTTTTATTGGATATGAACGAGGCACTAAAGGATGGAAATTCTGGTCTACTAGTAGGAAACGACATCGTGTTGTCATATCATCCACCGCCACTTTCGATGAAGTTTCCTTTCTGCATTGTTCCAAAGAACAACTCGACATTCAGCCCCCTATTCCTCTCCAACAGATAGACAATGAAAATGGAGAAAAAGAAGATGAACAAGATGCACCTGCTGATGAACCAAGAAGAGAGGATAATCTGGACGTTGAGATACAAATCAACAATCCTCTAGGAGATCCACCTATTCCACCTGGTATTGATGGTCCACAACAACCTCTACCAGATCCTCCTATCGATTGCCAATCACAACCCTTTAATAGAGCAAGATCACAATCAACTCTACCACCCTCTAAATTGAATCGTCAAAGAGCAGAGACTAGGAATCTTCCAGTCAGACGATCACAGAGAGATCCTAAACCAAGGATTTTACCAGATAACGCCTATGGCAATAAAAAGGGTTTGGACATTGAAAAGAAACCCAACAAAAGGAATCTTCGGAGTTGACACTGAATGATCCTACAAATGAGGAAGACAATCTAGGACAAATGTATTCATCATCCTGGATAAGACATCACATGACTGCAGCTGCCATTGCTGTTGGCACGCCAGTACATTATAAAGATACCCTCAAACTTCCGCCCAAAGAACAAAGAGAATAGCAAAAGTCAATGAAAGAAGAAATACAATCTCTTCAAGAAAGAGATGTATGGGAACTAGTGGATTTACCTCCAGGTCGCACACCCGTCAAAGGAAGATGGGTATATGCAACTAAAAGCGATGGACAAAAGAAGTCTCGCTTCATAGCCAAAGGCTTTACACAAATCTTCGGAATAGACTTTGAAGAAACCTTCTCTCCAGTTGCAAGATTCGAAACAGTTCGACTCCTGTTAGCCCTAGCCGCACTTGAAGATTGGGAGATCGAAGCACTGGACGTCAAGACAGCATTCCTCTTCGGAGAACTTGACGAAGAAATATATATGGAACAACCTGAAGGATTCAAAGTAAAGGGGAAGGAGAATAAAGTTTGTCGATTGAAGAAAGCAATATATGGACTCAAACAAGCAGCACCCCAATGGAATAAAGCCCTGCATCAATCCCTCCTTGACCAAGAATTCTATCGATCACATCTAGATCTTGGTGTCTATATTAAATTCAAAGGAAAGGATTTGATTTTATTTGTTGTCTATGTTGACGATGCACTCTTCATGGGTAGTAACAAACACCTCATCCTCGAACATAAAAAGACTTTCATGAAATGTTGGGAATCAAGAGATCTTGGTGCAGCCACAGAATACCTAGGCATGCACATCACCCGGGATCGCAAAAAACACATCCTGAGACTTGATCAATGCAAATACGTTGAGAAAGTTATCAAACAATTCAAACTTGAAGATGTCAAATACGCACGAACACCACTTCCTTCCGGATATTCTCCAAAACCAAATGATAAAGAAGTTGATCCAAAACTCTGTCAATGCTGGTATACCAGTCTGTTATAGGATCCCTGCTATATGCAATGCTTGGCACATGCCCTGACATAGCATATTCTGTTATCAAAATGGCCCAATATTCCACTAATCCTAGCGAGGATCACTATCAATGTGCTCTTTATATTATATGCTACTTATGTGGCACAAAGGATCTTTGCATCCAGTACAATGGGACCGCATCAGACACAGATCTGATTGCATATTCTGATACAGATTGGGCAGGAGACATTGAAACACATCGATCCACAACTGGTTATGTGATCTTCTTGGCAAATGGTCTTGTTTCATGGTTATCAAGACGCCAGAAGAGGATCACTCTTTCATCTACAGAAGCAGAGTTTGTCGGGATGACAGAGACCACTAAACAACTTTCTTGGATCCAAAACCTCTTTCGAGAATTTGGATACCAAATGACTCATCCTATTCCCCTCAACGGTGATAACCAAGGCTCTATCTTTTTAGCCTCTCACCCTGCTCAAGAAGGAAGAACAAAACACATGGATATCCCAGATCTCTATGTTCGTGAAGCAGCTAATCTTGGGATCATCGAATCTTCTATGTCCCTACAAAAGATCAGCTTGCAGATCTCTTTACGAAGAATCTCACTTGGCAAAAGTTTGAAGAAAATCGTTTAAAGATCAATCTCATTCCCTTCGTCAAATGATAGTGAGGAGGAGTGTTGAATCGGTAGTATTCTATTTCTGCTCTTCTATTACTAAGCTACTGATTTAGGAAGAAAGGTCTAGACTCTCTTATCTTTCTTATCCATTACATCAGCAATTCACTGATTTTCACACAGGTGTCACACCGAAGTGACAGGCTTCCTGCCACTTACAGCAATATTACACTAATATTACAGCATGACAGAAGCCAGTGCCACAGGCACCATCAGTCACAGTATGTCACAGTTTAAGTACAGACAGTACAGTGACACGGTCGTACAGCACTACAGCGGCCACAGTTGTACAGTGCCCTATTACCATTATTTTTGTAGTTAACTGTAGATTTAGTTTCCTAATGACGAAAACCTTGGTGATTTTCCTGCGTGAACGTGTCACGTGACTCATTGTTGGAATGTGCGACTACACGTGCGGCATGCCACTAGTACCACCACCACCACAGCACCTACAACACAACGATGACCATTGCATTCTACCACCACCACCACCACCACCACCACCACCATCCCCTTTCGACCCAATGAGGACGACCAGTGAGGATGACGACGAGAACTGTGTGTACGCATGCCATGGAGCCCACCCATCGACGACGAGGACGCCTGCGCCAGCATATGGCCCAGCCAGCGATGAGGAGGAGGACGGCGCATGTGCGGGACAATGAGGACAACGAGGACAAGGACAACAGCATGTGCACATGCCATGAGCCCACTGGCACCCATCGACGACGAGGACGCCTGCGCGAGCATATGGCCCAGCCAGCGAGGAGGAGGAGGACAGTGCATGCGCGGGACGACGAGGATGACGAGGATGAGGAGAACGGTGTGTGCACGTGCCATGTGCACCACCCAGCGATGTCAACGAAGACAACGATATCAGCGCGCGCAGACGGCCCAACCAGCGACGATGACAAGGACATCGCGTACGCGTGCCATGTGCCCCACCCAGCGATGAGGACAAGGACGTGTGCACGCGCACATGGCCCAGCCAGCGACGACGAGGACGGCGAGGACGGCACATACACATGCCTCGCAGCCCATCCAGCAACAGCGAGAATGGCATGTACGTGTGCCATGCATGCCACCCAGCGATGGACAACGATGGCGATGACAGCCACGACGATGGCGCGTACGTGTACCGCACAGCCCACCCAGTGAGGACAACGAGGATGGGGATAATGGCACGGACGCGTGCCACCCAGTGATGGACGACGATGGCACGTACATATACTGTGCTGCCCCCCCAGCAAGGACGATGCGGACAGGGACAATGGTGCAGACGCGTGCCACCCAGTGATGAGGACGAGGACGCATACCACAGATCCCGCCCTGTGACGAGGACGATAACAGTGCGGACGCATGCCATGCGTGCCACCCAGCGACAAGGACGAGGACTAGGACGAGGACACGTGCCACAGATCCCACCCAGTGACGACGACCACGAAGATGGCGCATACGTGTGCCAGTGCCGCACAGCCCACCCAGCGAGGATGAGGACAAGGATGGTGCATGCCACGCAGCCTGGCCAGATGGCCCAGCCAGCGACGACGATGCGTTCGTGTGCCATACGGACCAGCCAGTGACAACCATGAGGACGACCCCGAAGACGGCATGTATGTGTGCCGCGCAGCTCACCCAGCGAGGATGACCACGAGGATGATGAGCACGGCGCGTACATGTGCGACCAAGCGATGGACAAGGATGACGATTCATGCATGCGCACATGGCCCAGCCAACGACAAAGATGGCAGCACCCCATGCGACGACGACAAGTGGCCCGACAGTGCGTACAGCGTGCCATGTGCCCCTCGCAATGGGACGAGGACACGAGGACGGCAGCGCATAGGGCAAGCCATGCACCTCATGCGGTGACGACAATGACAATGGCGTGAGGACATGCCACGTGCCACTTGCAACGAGGACACGAGGACGACAAGGACGAGGACAACAGCATTTAGGGCGAGTCATGCGCCCCTTGCAATGACGATGACGATAACGACCGGTAGTCACAGTGGGCATGTGAACGGCCCTGTAGATACTTAGTATGCATGTACCCTTGAATTTAGAAAATATTTTTATTATGGTTAGAAAGATTGTGCTATGCTAGGAAGGAAAAAAAAAAAAAAAGCTACACTGTATGGACTGTAGAGGACTGTACAGTACTGTGATGTATGTAGTACTATCAGCGTGATGTGACTGTGGCACGACTGTGACATGGCTGTAACGCGCTGTGACACCGCTGTACAGTGGGGACCTAATTGTCACACTGTGACTGACTGTACTGACTGTACAGTCCTGTACAGCCACCTCCGAGATTGCTGATGCGCCCGAAGGAGAGCTATATCAGGTTTCATCTTTATCTTTGCATCCGTTGGTGCAGGTTTTGTGGCAAATTCTGCGGACCAGAGACGTTGTTTATCTGTCAGAGCTCTTGTGTGCGATCTTGTATTTGCCCCCGCGAACAATGGGGATAGGTCGCCAAGGGCTGCGGTGATATGATTCAGCCATGTTGCTACCTTGTCCTCTTCCACTCCAGGTTTCGGCAGGTAAGTGATTTGCTCCGTCTCGACCACCGGGTTCATGTTAGGATCTTCGACCGTCCTCATGATGCTTAACGTGCGTTTTTGGTTCTTTCTGCGTGACGTACGGCTTGTCAACGTTGAGCCCGTCTTCGTTGTATTTTTCCCACATAGCCTCCTGCCACTGGCGGCGGATTGAGAATCTGGAGACGAGCGAAGGATGTAGGGTAGGTAGATTGGTTGCCAGCATTTTGAATGGATGTCGTAAAGCGGTTTCCCGCTCTCCTTCAAACTCGGAGAGAGCTGGAACATCAATGCCTTCTCAGATTTCCTGAAAAGAACGAAAGAGATATAGGATGAAGTTGTTCTGTCCAGCAGACAGTGGATCCTCCTTGATGATGGCTCCAGCTAATTCATTTTGAAGATCTTGGTCTAGTGGTGCTGCATTGAAGAGCTTCACAGAGGTAGGAACCGAGGCCGTTTTCAGTTTGAAAGGTGTGAATGATACCAAGGTAATTGCATTTCTGGGCGGGGGGGTGAGGGGATTCATCGAATCAATTTTGGAGGAAGATGGGGGGATATGTGAACGTATCGCAACTTGTGGTCATACCAGCGATCAACACATGTACCAATTGGGGTCCCAACTCCATGACGGTACCACAAAATTGATTGTATTTGACAGTGGAACAATAAAAGTAGAGCCTACTGTGTGAAGGAGTTGTAGAATTGTTTGTTCCAGTAGTGATTCAACCAGAAATCAGTAGAGTGTTCATAGCTAGTGTGGCAGTTTAGGTGTGGATTCGCTGTCTTACCAAACTGTGGGATAACCTGCACAGGGGAACGAACATGTGCTAAAGGAATAACGTCGCCAATATGTGAGCCATCTCGTCTGGTGGCACGCTTTAGTGAGCGTAAACTCAATGTGGGGTCTGCTTCAGGGGCGAGATTGAACTGTTGTACATATGCGAAAAATGTGTTGATCCCATGGATGCGAAATACAAGTCTGAGTTGTGCTACCAAATGCCCTATTGCTTCTAAGTGAGATCAACAAGATAGAACATGAGAACATAAATGTACCATTCAATCCCCCAGTGGGCCAAGAACTATTCGCTGTCGGGGTGACCACCATGCAGTCATAACAACCATGGGGATCGCATTGCGAAGGAGGGGAAATATGGAGCGTTTGAGCGGGCTCCACTAATCCTGGGTCGTGCCAATTGCACAGTTGCACTCGTATCTTTGACCAAATTTGCACTTTGTCCGTTGGCAGGGTGCAACGAAACAAAGCTGGCTTCTGTCCAGTAAGGTCGTGAGGCTCTCCATTCGAAGTGTGCTCCAAACATGCTCTGATTGCATCACAGAGGTCGGTAAGCTCGAAAGATTTGGAAGTGTTAGCTATTGTCATACTTGAGGGCTTAAGGGATAAGTGAATGGCTGTGGTAGATGTGGCGAATGTTTGCAAAGGCTGTGGTACCCGAGCAGAAGTATTGTGAGCAAGCACTTCAGCGATAGAGAAGTAGTTGATGGTTTTGTGTGTCGGAGTACTGTACAGCAACAAGTTCCGAGTTTCTTCATCTGGTTCATGCTCCTGTTCATCGTTGTCATCCTCGCCGTCGTCGTCACCATCGGAATGGCTATCAAGATCGGGCATGCTCACTATCCATGTTGTGAGATCAAACCGAAAGCCCTTGTCTACGCGATCAAGGTGACGAGCGATCTGTGAATAATAATTTTGGTTGTTTCCGGCACAGGTGGGGTGCTTGATCTGCGTGACGTGTGTGTGTTCCGTCGCATCTGCGCTCCATTGCATTATGGTGCCGCTGTCTCGAATGGAAGGTACTACATGTTGGAGAAGTTCTAGCTTAGGGATGTTGAAATGTTCAGAATGTGCGCCAGTCGCGATGACGGAATCTTTGTTATCGTGAAATGTTCACAAGGCAGTGTCCAATTGCTGTAAGGCATGCTCGTCGAAAGAAGGCATTTGAGCGAGATATTGGAAATCCATGAGGGCACGGACGGCTGTCAGAAATTGGGGGGAAATGGCGCCAGCGATGATAGCGATAATATACCATTGCATGGAACCATGATCATGTCCTGTCACTTGCTTTAATTTTGATACCCCCTCCTTGAAAGTGTAACGACCTAGACTTGAGTCGTGATGCTCGAGGGCAAGACAAGTGGTTTCAACACCAGTGTTCGAGGCTTTTAGAGCTAGTCGTCAAGCTCAAAGCGAGTAGAAAAATGATAGAGTAGAGCAGTATCCTTAATTCACTCCCAAGTCCTAAGATGAGAGAAAACAAGTGGATAAGACTAGGGAATACGACAGCATACATGGGCTTTAAATACTGGAACAAGAAATGCACAGACCAAGCTATGAACTACTTAGTATAGACAAGTGATGCTTCGTGCACAGCTATGCGCAGTCAATGCTGTACGAGCGGATACGGTAATGATAAAATGGTGTCATGTGTGGTCCAATGAAAAAAGGAGAAAGATCATACAATAAATAAGCCAATAGGAGGAAGAGAAAATGAAGAAATCGTAACAGAAAGCACGATATCTGACTAGAGTTTGAATGAGCGTGTAGTGGTAGTCGATCTCAGCGTCGCCCAAAACAATGATGCACCACTGTAAGTCATGGTCGAAGAAAAATCTATGGATGTGGTGGAGAATTTCGGGTTTCAGGAAAACCGCTGGATCGGATAAAGGCCAGTCGACCCAGAATGGAGTATCTACCCCATTAAGGCCATATTCTTTTGCGTACTTGAGAAATTTGATGTAGTCGTCAAAATGGCATTTGGAGGTGATTAAAAGGATTTTGTTTCAGGTTTGATCAGCAGTACAGCGGGGATGAGTAATGTTATCGCCAAATTGGTGATATGTTGCAGTGGAAATCAAAGAGACCCTCGTGGATGTGCATGCGAGTAGACTCTGTTCTGGGGTATCAGCAATGTAGGCGACAAGAGGTGTGAAACAATAGCGCAGCCTACCAACAGGGTCACTCATCATGACACCTACGGCGGCAGCAACTTTCAATGGGTGTAACATGGTGTCTAAACATTGGTGGAAAAGCCGGTCAGACAAGAGCCCACAAACCCAGGACTTTTTGTGAATGAAGGAAGGGACAGGAAGGAGGGCAAGAAGGAGGTGACTGTGCAGCAAGCCTTTGCTATGGATATCAGCATCAAGGTTGGCAAGGCTGATCAATAGCGGGTGTGCCATGCGGTTGCCAGATATAGTAGATATGTTTGTTTTGTCTGAAGATAACGTGACACCTAGGAGCATCGAGCCGGCTGGTAAGGCACTCTGTAGTGGAGGGAGTAAGTGCGAGGAAGCATCAAATCTTCGATCTTACCTGTAGTTCCCATGCGTGATTTCCAGAGAGCCAGTCTTCGTAGACATGCACCAACTGAGCAGCTGTCAACCAAATTTTCCGAGGAACAAATGAGATATGGCGTTCAAAGAGAGGGTGGCTGAGTAAGGCTTGAAGACATTCGATGGGATCCCTATAGTATAAACTAATGGAGCACTTTGTTGGGACAGAAGGACACAGTGCGAGATATTTCCAGCATGGACCGGCTGGCAACATCTCCATCCACAAACGTAACTGCCTCGCGGACTGGAAGGAAATCGGGAGTGTCTTCATCTGTGACAAGATCAGAATCGATTGAGAAGGAATTGAATGCGTGCTCACCAGATCTAATGACAATAAACTGTCAATTGTGGCCATGCTAAGGCCCGAACACAGGAGCCAGGATCCCAGTTGCCAGTCTTGTTGTGAAGCAAAAGGATAAAATAGGTTCTCCCGGCGCACTGAACTGTGGTCGGAAAAGAAGTGGTCCATGAAAGTCGTGCCTCCAGGAAATGCTTGAGATACATTTGGATGATATTCCACCTTCAAGTCTCCTACAAGGTCTACATCCGAGCCATTTGTTTCGTCAAAATAGACATCAGCGTCTGCATGAGCATGCGGGTTGTCGAACTGGGTGTCCACAGGGGGCATAGGCTGATGGGGTGAATGAGGACGAGGTGATAACGTGGATGCTCGGGTCAGAATGTCACGGGGATGGTCGCATTGGACGACAGGTGGATTGTAAGTTGCAGGTGGAATAAAAGAACTGCAAGCGATGGAGGGCTGGTTCATGTGGCGGAGAACATTCATCTTGTTGGAGAAGCGCTTGCCGCATTCTGGGCAAAATGAAAGCTTTTCCACATGCCTGAGTCGCCAGGTTTTGATCCACAGCATGTATATGTATATGGAGCAAAGTTTAGAGAATACCTTTGAGTCTGTTTCCCACACGGGCCACGGGCAGGCAAGTCTACCCCAGTTTTGCGAACTTTGCATTCAAGCTAACTGAATCCTTTCTGACTCTTCAGCGACTCCTGGGACCTCACACCTTCCCTAGTCCACACAGCTCATTGGAAGCTCGGCTTTTGATAGCCACTGCACAAATTGAATACCTCATTCGTGTCATCCAGAAGGATCTCGCAGACCATCTAGTCCAACGTGACCTGCTACATCTCAAATACAACTGCATGAAAGTCGAACAAGCTTGAAGAGATGTCGTCGAAGCAGAATTTTGCATTGGACATGTGCGATTGGGTATCAGGAAGAGTGGGCACTATTCCTTGCTGGCGTGCCTGGATTCTTCGCCACTGTCCGAAATGGGTGCTGGCAAATCTCGTGCAGATGGTACGACTATGTTGTCACCTGTCATTTGTTCCCGCTGACAGGAAAAATGAGATTAGTGGCTGCTGCAGATGATTCCTCGGGGTGTGTTGGATCACCAAGTTCACATAGAGGCGTGGATTATAGCACCACCCTTACTTGTCCCTGTACTGTCTGACTCACTGGAAATGTGAATTGTTCTGCGTCTGAGAGTCGATCATTGTTGAGCATTCAATCACTGTGGAAACGAAAAAATAACTAGACACAAAGTGTAGTTAGTTGTTTGTAATAACCCTACTTCAACGTTAGCCAACACTCTCACCCTATCCCACCTAACCCCCTTGCAGCGCAGCGACGATGTGACATCCAATGCGATGATGTGCCCTCTTCCTCTTCCTCTCCCCCGTCTCGCCCACCTTGCGACAACATACCTGTACCTGTACCTGTTACAAGTCGCCGGTATTACCGCTGTTGCTTTTCATTCATCATCGTCCATGCAACTGCTGATGTGCACACAGCCCCACACCCCTGTCCCTTTGCTAGCCGACGACGATGGCACAGCGTCACCTATGAGCTTATGCCACTGATGACACAACGACGACGAGGGCCGCATCAGCATGCGCATGCCGGAGAGGATGCTTTGGATGGCGTATACAATGGACTCAGTCTGGCCTTCGAGATAGGGCTGTCTCCAGCTGAGAAGCGTTCGAGGTATGCCTGTTTCCTTGTCGTCCTTGTGCTAATGACCCTTGACCCCAGTCAACAAGGACAGCAAGGAACTCATACAACAATAACAACGCTCGCTGGTGTGCCATACACCCTAGGCAACGACGACGACCCTTCAAGTTGCATGTACCACATGCTAGGTGACCATGAGAACGAGAATGCAGATGCAATGATGACAACGTGCGTGGTGTGCTACATGCCTCACACGACCACCATAGCCCGTCCCTTCATCAAGCAATGAGGACGAGGACGCCATCACGTCGGGATGCCACATGTGGCAGGGAGCAAGGAAGACGATGATGTGAAGGTGACGACCTACCATGATACGGCATACCACGCACCCACCACCACCCATCCCTTCATAGTATCAAGGACAAGACTTGGCTGACGCATTGTCATTGACCAACAACGTGTGCATAGGTGGCGAGGAGAACTGGAAATGAGGAAGGCACAGTGATGGCGGCGGCAGCAATGCATGTGTCCCTCGTGCCCAACACCGGGCCCTTTGTCGATGACAACAACACTGAGGTACCACAACTGCAACAAATCGTGCCCAAACCTTACACAAGCAGTATACTAATACAGTGTAGATTAGAGATATAATAAAAAACCTGTTTATTTGTCTGAGCTCGAGTGAGCTGCTACTGGTACCAAGCAGTGAAAAGAT
>QFES01000117.1:0-17771 GCA_003316375.1 Tylopilus plumbeoviolaceoides
GAACGTGACGACACCCGGCATTACCAAGAAGAACCCAAGCGACACGAGGAAGAGGACGTTCTTCGAAGACGGCATAGAGAGCAGGAGGGCATTCTGAAACGTCAGCAAGAAGCAGAGGCTGCGTCCCGCGCAGCTCGCCGAAGCCTCGTTCCTTCACCCTCTTATGCGCCTGCGCCCTCGAATCACTCATACCAATATGCGCAGCCTTCACCAAGGAGTGCGAAGCCCATCTATGAAGACGTCCTGCCACCTTCCATGCCACTAGAAAGCCCGACAAGGTTAGCATCATCCAAAGTTCTGTCTTCATATCCGTCCTCACCTCATCACTGCAACAGGCTTCAGGCGCCATCTGTGAAAGGGTACGTTGACCGATGTAGTCAGAAGTGACATCCATTCACTTTCTCTTCCATTCCAGTCCTTCATATCAGATGCCAATCACGACCACATCACCCGCTCCGCCAGCAGGACACGTTCGATACCCGCAGCTCATGTCGCAACACCAGCTCTCTCAAGGCTATACACCTTCCTTACAGTCCATGTTCAGTTATCCCGCCCTCAAACCTTCTGAAGTGGCACCTTCTTCCCTTCTATTCATTCCAGATGGGTCCAAGCCGTCGTCCGCCCTCCTATACCCTGCCGACGCGCTTCCTCGTTCTTCCGTACCCGCTCCCGCTCCACCCCCCCAACCCGGGCCACCTGGCAGTCAGTACACCGCCACTTTCTCAACCCTCTCTCTCGCCCCAGGTCCGCCACCGCCACCTGCACCACCCCTTCACGTTGATAGCGAACGATTCCGCACCGCCTCTCAGGAGTCTGCTCGGATTATCCGAGATCGCACGAACGACGACAGCACGCCAGAACTCAAGACCGTATCTCTCCCACGTGACTGTCTTCCACGCTTCCTGTCCATCGCCGCCCTCAATACCTCGCGAAACCGTGAAACGTGTGGGCTGTTGCTGGGAAGGGATCAAAAGGGCAAGTACGTCGTGACGACCTTGTTGATTCCCAGGCAGCATTCGACGAGCGATACGTGTACGATGGACGAGGAGGAGTTGGTGATGCAGTTTACGGAGGAACGGTCGTTGATTACGCTCGGATGGGTGAGTTGGCGGTTTGATCGAGAGTGATGGGGGTCGTGCTCAAGTGCTTCACAGATCCACACCCACCCGTCGCAGTCATGTGAGTGTTCAATAGGCTATCTTTGGACGTCCGCTTCACACTGAGCCACCGTCTCGCGCCGCTGTTGGCATATACAGGTTTTATGTCCTCGGTCGACTTGCATACCCACTCGGGTTTCCAGCGTATGCTGCCCGAGTCGTTCGCCGTTGTTTGTGCCCCTAAATCGACACCCAAGTACGTCCTCTGTGCATGTTGGCGTCCGTAGGTCCAACTCATCTTTTACAGCTTTGGGATTTTCCGCCTAACTGACCCGCCGGGTCTACAAACGATTCTAAATTGTCATGCCAAGGAAGCATTCCATCCGCATCACGATCTTCCTATTTATACCGTACGTCCCCTCTCCGACTTAATACTGTGGTACTCATGCAGGATCCATTTTATCTCTGACATGCCATGATCTGCCGTTTATCGGTTTCACATGACTGTAAAGGATGCCGACAAGGGTCACGTTCAGATGAAGGACATGCCACTCGAGATTGTCGATTTGCGGTAATTACATTCCATCATACATTATGCACGCATCCACCTTCTAGTCTTTTTTCTTCCCACCCACCACTGGGATAATCACTTCCATTCTTTCACATCTCGGCTCTCTTCACACGTCATCAATACATTGGCCACACGTCTTGAACCATATCTTGCTTCCTCCTACCGAATCCTTGTCAACCCTACCTCCTGTTCTTCGCTGCCGTATGATTGTGTGGACACCTTTTATGTACCTGTTTCAGAATTACGAGATAAGGGATTGCCAGTGGTGACCACAGAACGACTCAGACAAGAAAGCATAGACTTGAGAACGTAGTCCATATCATCGTGTCATGCATCTGGCAACACAGAGAGATACCCTCCGTCGACCAGCCACCGGCAAGGACTCAGCACGATATGCTACACAAAACGAGTCAACGCCACCAAGGGGAACTTAAACATGAAGCACGACGAGCATGAACACGCACTCACCTTGACGCGTCGTACGTCCACATGCGCATACTGCCCGTGCACGCCAACAAGACCCCATCGATCTCAGACACGCCAATCGGGGCGATCAGCGCATGTTCGCCCGCCGGAACGCCGTTCGGTATCCCATCCCCGTCTGTCGCGGTGCGCATCGGCGCTGTTCTGTCCATGTGTTCGCCCCCACGAACGCGAACACGTACGCGGAACGGAATCGACCCGTGTCGTCCGCTCGCGGGGTCACTCGGTCGCGAACGTGCCAGTGGTGGAGCGCCCTAGCCCATCGGAAGGCAGTCGTCGGGGTCGTCCATACGAGACGGAATGCCGGCGCGCAATCAGGCGACTCGGCGTGAGGGGCGGTTGATCGCACGTTTTGCTTGCTTGTTCAGATATGACCCGGGTTAGCCATGGAGCAGGTGATCACACACCCCTCGTCCTATCGACATGTGCCCTCTAATTGACCGCCGTACCCGAACTCGTAGGGTCTGTGTAACCCTTGGATGGGGGCTTTCAAAGTCGATCGAATCGATGATGCAGATCACTGTCAGCGACGTGTTCAACACGTTGAAGCGGCGTCATCAGTAGACCTCCCACGGTCACCGAGCACTCGGGCTCTCGTCCGCGGAAATAGCGACACAATCGAACGGGCGGACGCGCGCGAGCCTGACACCTTTGAGACACGACCACCATCATGTCCATCAGTGTACACCATGGTAGGAACGATAAAATGCCGACGGACAGAAAACACACCACCGATCCTATCACAGGCACCAGATTGGATATGGGTATTGGATATTGAAAAGGCTGAGCCGGTGATCCCCGTGCTGTCAATCTGCGGTGGAGGACGGGGCGAACAGGATTCAGATAAAGATGGTGTGAGGCGCAAAGCAAGTCTTGTCCATATTCGGCTCGCCGCAAATAGTTTCCTTTGCCTCCCTGATAAACCACTGCGTCGTGTTGTGTGCAAGTCTCGTGCATGCCCGTTATCAAAAAGGATCCCTGAGGCCCTGATGCGTCCGGTATTTGTCTGATGATCCCGGTGGCTGGGATGCGGAAAGATGGAGAATGCTTCAAATGGCCGGGACTAAACTTGCCCCTGAGAGCCGCGGTAATTTCCAGGCTAACCTGTCATCGGTTGCGCCGAGGCGGTTGTACAGGTTGTGGAGATGGGGCGTGGAGAGACACGTGTTCTGAATTGGCACATTCTGTTTACTTTGAACGATCATGGCAACAGTAAGAGGCAAGATTTCATTTACTAGCCTTAGTCCGACATAAACTCTAAGATTGTGGCCAACGGACGCCACGGCTCTCGAATACCACACAAACGGATTGTTCAGGGTAACCGGCAATCAACCTTTCAGGACGCGCTCGACGTCGTCGTGCCATGCACCCGGCAACGAGTAATGATAACCTCCATTATTATCCTCGACAAACCAGTGTGAACCCCGGGGACTCAAGACGATGCTCTGTATACGGATCGGCAAGGTTAGATCGCAGCATGATAGACAAGCCCTCACCTTGACATGCGCGACGGCGCGCAGTTTGGCAATCAGTTCTGACGGAACGTTGTGCGTCCACCAACCACCTCCCTTGTACGTGAGAGCCCAGCTATCCTTCGGTCCAATCGAGACAGCATCGATTTCCGACACACCGATGGCATCGATCCTGTCAATCAAGGTTGAATGGACATTTGACCAAAGATAGCGACCGTTCAAGAGGTACGCAAAGCAGCTACGACTGGGACCAAACGCAACAAGGGAGATATCTGCGATCGGGATGCCCCTCGGTATCCCAGAGCCATCTGTGTTACGAGGCAAACAGTTGAGATCATCGTTCATCGCCACAGTGTATCTTGTGATGTCTTACAACACGACGAGCGGGTTCCCAAGAAAAATTCACCCTTGGGGCCCCCACAAATACGGCGCACGTTGGTCGATGACTCCTTGAATAGGGCAGCTGAAAGACCAGATGGTACGCCTCTCCTATTCGCCGGCTGTCATGTCAGCCTAAAAGGCACATTCTGGAACACAACTGTACACACCATCTGCCTTTCCCGTCGTGACACACGAAAAAGCCTTCGGACACAAACGCAAACTTGTACTTCAACGGATTCGCCAGGTCATTTTCGGGCTCTTCTTCTGGCGGGGCACCAGATTGAATCGGATCCTTGCTTTCGGTAGGTACTGGCTCAGCCACGGGAGGCGTACTCGAAGCGGTCATGGAGGGTAGAATCGGCGATCAATAGCAGTGGTCTCGTGTGAGGATTTGACAGCTGAACGATTTGGAATTTCGATGCGAGCCCCGTGGACGATATAGTATCGCGTCCTCGAATCAGGCGCACTAAGTCCTTGTGGTCTGCAAACGCATGGATCTAAAGTTTGCTGCGAAGTCAACTGTTTCAGTGCGGAATTCTTCAGTTACTGTGCGTGCACAACATCGCGGAGCGGAACCAAAAGCAATGGTAACGGAATCCTCGGACGAGGAAAGCCTGCATCGACTGCTGACTAATCAGTTCACACGGCCCGCTCCGAGCCTCCGATACTAGAACTCGACTCTGGGCCTGCTATCCAGTTCTTGAATCGGTCCGAAGGAGTCTCAGGCTTGCGGGTGCACTGACCGAACAAGATACTATCGCAATTCGCACATCTAGTACTGCAGAGGCATGTTCGCCGCTCAGAAGAGAAAAGAGCCAAAGTTTAGACTTATATCAACTACCCGTATTCAGAGCAAGATAGTAGTTGAGATCAACTGTTCATCCTGATCGAGTGCCACGAACACACTCGGTCTTGGAGAATGAAGTCTCCAATTATCGCAGCACGTCGAGCCGTCGAACCGCAAGCCACTGGGAACCTCAGGAATCCCGAAAGTGTCCGAGTCGGTTGAGCTCGGTTGTGTAGGACGGCGGTCCAGTATCTCCTGCTCATTAGCGCCCTGGCCAGCATGGAAATGCCTGAGCTGAATCGTGACCTCATATACCACCGCCGGGCTCGCGTAAAAACCATCCTGTACAAAGCAACATTATAGTCGGCGGAGTCGCCCGGCGCTCGATTTGGCCCGGGAATGACTGTTGGTTCCCGGTCCTGGTTCCTCCGGTGGAGACGGATTACAGCCTGGAGCGTGACCACTGCATGATTGCGAGACAGGTGTACGCTGTGGTCCAGGGTCCCCATGAGCTTTTTCACCGAACGTTGTGCTAGCATCAGCTGTGCTCAGTCATTCAGCATCTCGGACCGGAACCACAGGTAGCTGTCAAGCGGTCACCAAAATTATCCTCGTAAATGGGCATGGTGTACTATCCAGCGGTGGGAAGACGCACGGCGGTGAATGGAGTTGTAATCGCTGAAACACAACAACCATTGCCAATAATCCGAGGACCGCGTGTCAAAGGAATGACAAACGCTGACGAATCGGAAAGCATACATGACCGGTCCTGTAACGGATGTGTCGCGCACGTCGAATTGGATATTCAGACCACTGCTTGTCAATGATGATCGTACGGGAGATATCCGTGGTGAGCGACCCAAATGCAAATGGGTCATGGGTGAGTGTGAAGGTGCTCGATGGAGATAGATAGCTACCCGTCCCTGTGTCAGCCAGTGCTCGGGTGGCCATGGTTTGACTAAAGTCGTCGTGCGATATGTAAGCGCCTCTTGCCCGCGAGGCCGATATATTACCACTTATGGAAATGTCCACGCGTGTCCGACCATTAGGTTCGGCCTTCGGTCCATCGTGGCGGTTCGCCTTGTTTCCTTTCCCCTCATATCCACAGCAACTTGGGGCATGCTGTAGTCCGCGTGCGCTCGCTTTCGTTTCACAGCGGACCTCAAATCGTCGGGATTTGTCTGATGAAGGTTTGAATCAGGAGGAATCAATAACAATCGGTCTCCTGATCATCTGGGATCAGGCGAGCCGTCCGCTCCAGGATCCCTGATTTCCTCAGACAGGACCGGTTCCCGGGTGGTCTGGAAGCCACCAGGCCTCACAGGAGGACGAGGACGATGGACAAGGAGACGCACGTGCTCGTCATCGGAGCTGCGTATGGTGGATCCTTGGACGATTATCGCATCAGTAACTCAAAGCCATTTCATATGCAACACGGCAGGTTTCTCGCCCTATTCCGTTCCTGATAAGCCAGAGTGGGTCAGAGTACGTGACCATCTGTACCAACTTGTGCCGTCCCACAGAATGTGAGAAAGGATGCCATGGAAGAGTCTCCATGCATTTGAAACGATAATGAACCCCACTGGCAACGCACCTTTCGTGTTTCATTTCCCGCCTCTACATGTATTCTTATCCTGTCCCCCTTTCCCCTCTTTCTCTGAGCTCTTCCAGATCGGCACGTTCGCGCACAGCAAAGAAAGGAAGCTAGCGAAGTACCCGCGTACTTTTTGACCCACGCTGTAAGCTCTAATGAATGGCGTTAGCCTCCGCCGGAGACAACCGAGATCCGGATCTCTCCTATAAACACAGCTTACTTTCAAGGAACTAATGGCGTTGGACAGGGAGTGCACATGGGCGCCCAGACGATGTGCATTGATCGGAGTCCATGATCGTACGCATTGCGGCTGCGCTGACAGAGGGAAAAGGCGCGGGTACCCTCTTTCTTGCTCATCTCTGCCAACACGTGTTGTGAGAGAGAAGGCGAAAAGGGGGAGAGATGATCTCAGTCCTACCTTCTTCAGCGCTAGACCAATTCCAAGAAAAGAAAAGATTGGATCTGGGCAAAATCAGGGGGGCATTTTTAGTGGAGCCCTGGATGCGGTGATGGGGCCAAGGGCATCCGTGTGCCATTGGCGTTCCATTGCAACCTGCCTATTACCAGGATGGCGTAACCCCATCCGTAAAGTCTCGCGCAACACCCATCTGGGTTGAGTGAAACGGGCGTGTCCTGATCCTACGAAACAAAAAGACAAGCACGCCAAGGTTTGTTTGTCAATACCCCCAGACCCAAACGCTGCCGGCAGCGTCGCGCGGGTGGATAAATGAGAGGAGGAATGAGAATAAGCTTGACAAACTTGCCCTGCGGTTTCGATTCTGCGAAGCGGAAGCACTTTCATGTTGCCTGCCCCTCTCTCTTCAGTTTTTTCCTCATGGACGTCGATCCCGGTGTCTTAAACCCCAGACGGTTTGGCTTCAGAGCTGTACGCCTTCCTACCGCCGAACTGATAGCTTCCTTGTAACGACCCGGTACAGGGTATATTCTTTGCCCCGCGATATTTTGGTTCAGAGAGAGAAATGAAAAGAACCTGCGGGGGAGGGAAGGGAAGGCCTTCCGCGTCGCGAGTACGTAAACCGGGGGAGAAATGGACGTGAGACTTTGTGGACCTTTGCCCAACCTATCTTTGAACGCCACTGACTCATCCCGCCGACTCCAGATACGGCTTCAGCGGCCCATGATCGCGATCGCTGCGGGTGACGATGACGCACGACGCCGCCTTGCGGTCACGGCCATCTATCGACTTCGCGAAACCGCGGAAGAAAACGTCGATGAGGCTCCGCAGCTGCCAGTGGCGTCATGGCAAGCTGGTGACTGCTCCACCGTGACCGCCTTGCGCGTTCGGTGATACGTTTCCGGAAAGTTCGGGCGCAACGCCGTATCCATCTCTGGGTTCCTCTTCATCTGCGTCCGTTCCTGTTCGTGATCCGACCTATCCCGTCGCATTCCGCGTTACGCTCCACCTCTTGGCCGGTCTTTGCACCGCCCCCTTTCATGCACCGCGGTCCGAGTCACTTTGCTGCGTTCACTCAGCGCACAACCCTCGTGTTCCTCATCTCGCGTTGGATTAGTATATCTCAAACACGCTATGTGATGATCGCGCTATTGGAACGACGGCGAAATGGCCCAGGGTCAGCACTGGATCCGCTTCCTGCCTCGCGTTGTTCCGCAATCTGTAGGACGTCCGTCATGTCGTGATCCTACAGCTTGTCGCTTATCCGTTGTCATGAATGAACGCTGCATTGTGTTGCTCAGAGACAAAGCAAACAGCTTGATGAGAACCAACAAGCGTGCGCCCACAGTGTATCTAGGATTTATTGTCTTGTACGTAACTACGACTACCACGTTGAATGCGCGTTGTTGTTCCACTGGGTTGTATGACAAGCCATTCTTAGACACCTACAGGGGGAAGAAGAGGCGCCATGAAAAGCGTCGTATAATATCCCGAGACCGGGCGCAGAACCCCCTGAACTGTCTTTTCCCGAATTCCTCCCACAGTTGTGGCCAATCTTGATCCACGCTATCTTCATTCCATATTTCACGGCCTTCCTGAGGAGAAGGAGGAAAATTAGCATCAAACACGTTGCCTTGGCCTTTGACAGGCAATCCGCTATCGGTCATTGCTTCCACCAAGCCAACTCGGGCAGGTGGTCTTATAACAGCCACCGCGTCCGAGGTAAATATCGCATCCAGTCCCAGCCCCTCCCCTCACACTTGTCCATCTTCCCACTCCTCATGTATCCCCTATCAGTGCTCTCCTCACCTGCGCTCTCCTCTGCCAGCAGCCGTCTTTCAGACGGTAGCAGTCGACACTCTGATCAAGGTCACCACCGGACGAAAAGTCAACCCGATTTTGAAATCGAACGTCCACTCAAGGGTGCCACCACCGCCCCAAAACGACCCTCCGCACGCAGACTCAAGTCAGATTACGCAGCCGAGCACGCTCTGCGAGCGAGCATCTCCCGCCTGCTTACCGCCAAATCACGTCCCTTCACCACATCGGGTCGAATTCCCCTCGACCCTTCTGCACTTGTCCTCTTCTTCCGTTCCAAGGTACGCCATCTTCCAACCTAGCGCGTGCAACTCTATATTGATACCACCGATCCCACAACAGAGTGGCATCACCCACTCGCTTGATTTCCCCATAGACGTCGATTACGACACACCGCCTGCGCTGGACGTCTTGATTGCGGCATGTCGACCACACCAGACGGCAGGAGTCAACGTATATCCCGACCGTGACTCGCTCTTCTACCCACCCAACCTCCCCTTGACTGCTACCCTCGAGATCGCGAACCACCCCATACTCGACGCCGTGCGCAACTCACTCTTCCCTCATCTCCCTGTCGGCCACTACCTGATCACGGTTCGGGATCGCCTAGAAGTCATGGCGAGCGGCTGTAGGATGTCCACACAACCACGCACGCTGCGAAACGACGGCCGGGTTGCCACGATCGTGGTTACCCTCCCCGTACAACATCGTGGTGGTGCCCTAATCGTCCGCGATGCCGAAGGGTCTGAAGAGAAGTTCTTTGGAGGTGGACAACCTGGAGAAGTCGAATGGGCCGCGTACCTCGCCGAGTGCGAGTACGAAGTCGAAACCGTCCAACATGGGTGTCGGATGAGCATCTCGTTCGCAGTACACTTGAAGTCGTACGGGCCCTCGGTGGACCCGCTCATAACGCCGAGCGAACACTTTTTGGATTTGCTGTCCCCTGTGCTGAGTTTGTCGCGTGGGCGAAAGGTGGCGTTTTACCTCACCCACGATTATGGGGTGAATCCAGCCGACGTTCTAGCCGAGTCGCTGGTGCCATATGTACGTGTATTTCTTCCGCTTCCTGCATCGCTCGCTTGCTACCTCGGCTTGGTTGGGGTATGCGGCGAGATGCGGCGTGATCGGCTGCAAAGCGCTGACACTTCGATCACCAGTTGAAAGGAAGCGATTCGCTCTTGTACCACGCCTTCAAGGTCTTCAAGCTCGCACCAGAACTCCATTGGGCAGCAGGAGGATACATCTGGCCCATCGACCGGACGGTCGAATGTGGCAATGACGGTTACGACGACTCTCCTGCGATGATGGGCTTTGGCGCGCCTTTCTCGCCCTCCAAACGCAGTGGAGGGATGCCCGCCCGGCCGATGAGCTACTATGGTGACCCTGCGGAAGACGAAGAACTCGACATGATGAAGACCGACTCGGAAATCATGCGATCACGGGTAGAAGAGTCCGGTGCCATCGCATTGGCAGATGCGGAAATTTCGATCCTGTCGGATGGGATGCACGGACCTATAACCAAGGAGCGCGTGTTTTTCGCGTCGGGCGGAGAGCTAGAGAAGCTGGTTGTGAACGTGCTGATGGTTACATTTATTCCATGAGAACGCGTCCCCTTTTTTTTCGCATTGGACGGCCCTGGTGGATCGTCTTTCTTCTTCGTTATTGTCTTGCACGTTGATACCTTACCATCTGTAATGACTGTATGCAAACCCAAAAACAGATGGAAAATCTGGACACAAAAACATGGTGGAGCGGAACATCGTGTGGCGTCGGCTTGATTCAATCTCCGACTGACAAACACTCTCTGCTTCCGCTCCCTCAAGCCAAGAACGGAGTACTGGATGACCATCAGGAGTGAGGTTACCCCGATGGCCATCCAGTTCTCTTGCTTTGCAGTCAACCACTATCATTGCATTATGGATAGGTAACGGTTGGAGGATGTGGCTTGAACACGCAGTCTTTACGCCACTTTCCTACTCCTACCAATCGGCCTGTTGGAACGGCAGTCCAACTCCGGTTACCAAACTACGCCGATGTGGTCAGTACATTGCCCATCGATAACTGACAATGATACTACTGGTGGTCCGGCGAACTCGCATTCTGGCATGCTGTGGAGTACCTTGGCTTGGTGTGCCACATGGACACATGGAGGGCCATTCTCTCGGCGAGGACGTCATTGATACATCACATTCTAGCTATTATCATGGAGCGTTGCGTTCCGACGAGCCTGAGGCTGCTGCGGACGCCACATAACCCAACCTTCCCCAGATGCACGCTATCAACGTCATACTAGTAGATGTGCCTTCATATCTATTGGTGCTACAAGTGGCGCCCCGGTCCCTCATCACCCTGCAGGCGGGGTGGTGAACATGCGATCCAAGGCTAATTGTGAGATGCAGCGGAGGCAACATGGCCACAGTCTAGATCGACACGAGGAACGATATGTCGAAAGATATGGGCTGCACCGGATATGATATACCAGTAGAGCATCGCTTTGTGATTTAGGTTTAGCCTTTTCTTTCCCCTCTTTCACCATCTGCATCATGATGTCCGAATCCATGAAATGGGCGTCGACCACAATGGGGTGTTGCGCCCCATGACGTAGTGCCTTGCTGTGCGCAACGCAATGGCACATTGTCTATAACCATATCAGATTCAGATGCCAGTGGCGTCCATATCCTCGACACGTGTAGTCATACGTATGGGGCACTGGAAGATACAACCTCCCCTTGGCCTGGGGCGCGTCCTTGCGAGATCCGAGTCGTGCCGTACAAAAGCCCGTCCGAGGCGTCTCCGATACCGCCGGTCAACCGGACTCGGTCAAACCAGCGACCGATGCAGGTCCCTGTTATTGTCCTCGGACTCTGGGTCGAGATCGGATCCAGGGCTAGCGAGGACATCGCACATGACGTCGCACCTCAAGGCCTCACCCATAGACGGCCAACGTGGTTCCTCTTCACGATCGGGCCAAGCTCTCCGAATTTCTACTCCGAGGCTGCGATCCAAGTCGACGTTGAAACGCCATCTGGAGTACCGGCGACTTTCCGAGACTGTGGACTCGGTTACTTATAGGTTACTATCGCTCGATAGCTACCGTTGTGCCGTTCTATCGCTTGTTTGGATCGTGGCTGGAGTCATGACGTTGCGCACCATCGGGACGCAAACCATCACCAAGGGACACAGTCGACTCGGTGTTGTCTTGCTCGTTTTCTGCTGACAATGGTATGTTGATCGATGAAAGTCTAGACTCGCGAAGCACATTGTCTAGATTCTCACTCACATGATGAGCATGGTTTCGCAGGTGCTGCTGTGCTTCTCTGCCAACCTACATATGCCAGTGGAGTCTCCGTTGCTTTAGCAATCGGCGGTCAGTGGTCCCATAAAACATGGGACAGCCAAGATATGGTAGACACTGCCAGTTTTCAGGCAAACATATTCTGCAAGAACAACCGTTAACAAATTCGTACCTCCTAGTAGGCGCGAGCTATAGAGATCGTTGTTGCAATTGACGCAACGCGTTCAACCTGTTCACTACCGTGGCCCGCACTTCCAAAACAGCACCATGAAGGCACCCAGATCGGAAGGTAGACCCGCCGCCATGCTGATGCTTCGGGCACTTGCTAAACAAAACAAGAACGTAAGCCTAAGCGACCAAGTACCAAGTACTAATAGCATTACATCGACGCCGTGCTGGGCACGCAGGGTCTCGTGTTTCGTGTCTTCGGAAGTACTGGTGGGACCACCTTCTGTGCGCGGAGTGGCTGTGGCCTTGGGTGGTTCACCGGGGACTGCGTCTTTAGGAGCGGCTTTAGTGATAGCTTTGGGGTAACCTTCTTCTTCCGAGCGTTTGGACCGGCAGTGGTTCTTACAACCGCCCGCTGCACCGCTGATCAGATATCCACGCTGATCAGCGAAAAAGAGAATACCGACCTTGAGCTTCTCGGCATAGGCTACCGTCGAGGGCTGTGCATTATGAAGGCATCACCTTTGTTCGTGGTGTACTCGTTAGAAGGGCCTCTGAGGGCGTTTCATGGGGTATCCGATTACGACCGTCCCCCTTTAGCATCGCCCTGAACCACCCTCCAAGGGTCCAACGGTGATTTCTGCTGGACAGCTCGGTATCTGTAGGATAGGGCCGCTGGTCAGGCACTACGTGAATCAGGATTGTGCCGGGACGAGTCCGGTAATAGCACACGGGGCTCGACACGGCATTCATCCGAAGCGGGAGAAGGGGGCTATCATAGCTAGCACGCAGCAGAAAAGACCTTCTTATTACTTCCCACCTCGTCGTACTCGAATAATTGTGCATAAGCTAATAAACGTGAACTAGTCAAGCAAACAACAGTCTACAAAGTTGATCCATACCTCGGGATAGTCTGCGTTGACGTTGGTGAAGAACTCTTCCTTCGCAGTGAGCCTACGTGGATGATTCACAAAACACATTTTTTTCGACCCAACTCTTTACATCTGCTTTGGCATTGTCCGAAGCGAGGTGAAGAACGCAGAACAGAAGAATCTGTACTGATCCTTATCCATTTAAAAGTCGGCCAAGACTTTCGAGGGAATTCTGTCTTGAGCAGGAAACCGGTGAAGTCGCCCCCGTCGCGCAAGTTCATGTAAAGAACGATGACATCCTTTCTATGCAGCTAGGGGTTCGATGAGCCATCAGTGTGCGATGGTCAGTACTTCTCAGCAGGGGCCTACTTCGGGGAGCAGCCATGACTTGCCAGCGCCAATGCCCTGAACTAGGGATAAAGTTTGACGCAACACGATCCGTGCACACGGGCATCGAGCACATACATGTTGTATGTCAAATACTCGTACAACTTCGAGGTAATTCGGTGTAGTTGCGGGTCCTTGCAGGATAGCTAGGCTCTGATTGGTCAGAGATTGCCAGATAGTGGTTGAATATGATAATAAAGGCGCACCAAACGCACGGACTTCATGATGTGGTTCGCGGTTCCAAGCATCATTCAGTTTGTGTCTCAGGTCGTTGTAGGTTTTGACGAGGACGTATGCTTTGCCGAGGTTGAGGTACGCGTTATCTAAAACGTGGTCGCAGTAACCAACGATCGAGATCAGCAGGGCGGGCATCCTTGGTAATATAGACCAGTTCGCCCAAACTAGCCATGTCCCTGCTCACGGCGAGCGTCGAGCATATGTGTATGACTGAACGGATCTGGTGGCACGGATTGAAGGATCTTTTAACTGATTACTGAGCCACTTGACTCGCTCTATGGATGGCATCTTCGAGTCCGATTTGCCTGAATCCAATGCTGCAGTCGTGATTGGACGCGATTCGGTAGCTCGGCAACTGCCGTCAAGTTATATCTCCGCGTGAAATCGCGAGTACGGGCCATTTCGTTTGGTCGCGGTGAGCTGTGACGAGCACCGAATATTTCACAAACCGACGCAAAAAAGCCAACTGACAACGCTCTTGGTTGGCTTTTTCTCTCCTAATAATCGGTGTCTCCAATTAGCATGCTCAGGCTTGTCTCTCGGCCGACCTCGGCGGGGCGACTCGGAAAGGTTGCCTGCTACAGTTCATCGCCAAGAGGTATGTACCGTTGCGTATCGGTCTCGTTTGTTTGCTCAAAAGCTGGCAGGCCGCAGATCAGTATCGTCGACGTCCGCGTGTCGGCAGGACATCACGCTGACGGTTGATGGCAAGGAAGTTACCGTCCCACAAGGTCGGTTTTGGAAACCATACCACGCACACCTCGCATTGAGAAGTGAATAGGCTCTGCTTTGATTCAGGCATGCGAAGCGGCGGGTTCTGTCGTTCCCCGGTGAGTTGGTTGGTGTATATTTACCGACTATTGCGTCCTAATTCAATTCAAGATTTTGCTACCATGATAGGTTAGTTTACCGTCGCTCACACTACTTTTGGACTCACGCATCTTTTCAGACTTGCAATTGCTGGAAACTGCCGGTGAGTCAAGGTTTGTCGACGAACGAGCATTCTGGGTAACCTTGGTTGATGTAGCATGTGTTTGGTGGAGGTTGAGCGGTCACCAAAACCGGTCGCGTCATGGTGAGCATATCACTTCGTCCCGCTTGGTCCGTGCTCATGACGCCATGTAGCGCCATGCCAGCAATGCCTGGTGCCAAGGTCTTTACCAACACCCCTCTCGTCCACGAGGCCCGGTAAGTCTATGAGAAACATTGGCTTCCGCTTCTAACATACCCATAGCGAGGGTGTCATGGAGTTCCTCTTGGCAAACCACCCACTAGACTGTCCTATCTGTGACCAAGGTGGTGAATGTGATTTGCAAGACCAGTCGATGCGCTATGGTTCCGACCGCACACGTTTCCACGAAATCACTGGGAAGCGCGCAGCAGAGAACAAGGATCTCGGACCCCTCGTAAAGACTTCCATGAACCGCTGTATCCAATGTACGCGTTGCGTCCGTTTCGCGAACGAGGTGGCAGGTGTCGAGGAACTGGGTACAACTGGTCGTGGAAACGACATGCAGATCGGCATGTACGTCGAGAAAACGATGGACTCGGAACTCTCGGGCAACATTATCGACCTTTGCCCCGTTGGTGCTTTGACGAGCAAACCTTACGCCTTCCACGCCCGCCCATGGGAACTCAAGAACACAGAATCTATAGATGTTTTAGACGCTGTTGGCTCAAATATTCGTGTCGACTCTCGAGGTGTGCAAGTCATGCGGATACAACCGCGAACCAATGACGATGTAAACGAGGAGTGGATCAGCGACAAGACCCGTTACGCTTACGACGGCCTCAAATTTCAGCGCTTGACGACACCTTTGATCAAGGAAGACGACCGTTTCGTCCCAGCGACCTGGGAAGATGCATTGCAAAAGATCGCAAACGGCTTGACGGCTTCGGGTGCCAAGGACAACGAAATTCAGGCTGTGGCGGGCCACTTCGCAGATACGGAGTCCCTCGTTGCCCTCAAGGACTTTGTAAACCGACTGGGCTCTGACAACCTTACCCTCGATCAAGTCAATGGCAATGTACCACCTCCCCACGGTGTCGATGTCCGGTCAAATTACCTCTTCAACGCTACGATCCCTGGTATAGAGAGTGCCGATGTCATCCTTCTCGTCGGCACCAATCCCCGCCACGAGGCCGCTGTCCTCAATTCACGTATCCGAAAGAGCTGGCTACATACAGGTCTTGAGGTTGGCCTTATTGGCGAACCTGCAGATACAACGTATGGCTACGACTACCTCGGTGCGGACGCCAAGGCACTCGGTGACTTTATCATCGGCAAAGGTGCATTTGCTGAGAAATTCAAGGCCGCCAAGAGACCGTTGATCATTGTCGGTAGCGGACTCTCAGAGCACCCCGATGGCGTTACCGTGTACAACGCCCTTGCTAAATTCGTCGAGAAGAACAAGAGCTCCCTCGTCACTCCCGAATGGAATGGTTTCTCTGTTCTCCACCGGGTAGGTCCCACGAATCACATTTGAGGCAACCTCTCATTTGGTATAGAATGCCTCACGACCCGCCGCCTATGAGATCGGTTTCGTGCCCTCCAAGAAGGCGACGACGACGAAGCCCAAGTTCATATACCTACTCAATGCCGACGAAGTCGACCCTAAATCGATCCCTCGCGATGCTTTCGTGGTCTATCAAGGTCACCATGGTGATTTAGGCGCGTCACTTGCAGATGTCTGCTTGCCAGGTGCCGCATATACGGAGAAATCTGTGACGTGGGTGAATACGGAAGGGCGGTCACAACTAGGGCGTGCTGCGGTGCCCCCACCAGGAGCCTCGCGAGAAGACTGGAAGATCATTCGGTTCGCGAATTCATCTTGACGACTAGTGCACTTGTTGATCATGCCACTCTTTTCAGTGCCCTCTCCGAAATTGTTGGCACACCACTACCGTACGATGATGTGCTCACTCTGAGGGACCGTCTGTGGGAAATATCACCCACGTTGGTACGATATGACATGACGGAACGGACATCGGTGGACGTGGCGCTGACAGGTCTCAAGACACTGGTAGCGACAACCACGAGTACCAGAGTGTCTGGCGAGGTGTTCAAGAAGCCCATCACCAACTTTTACCAAACAGACCCCATCTCACGCGCGTGCGTATCCACCGTTCGATCACCGTTATCTGCAAATACTGATGCATTTTTTCCTGTTCAGCTCTGTCACGATGGCACAATGCACGCGTGCGTTCGTCAATGGCGACAAGGACGAATTCGGTCGAGCCACGTCGGAGGCGGCGTCGTACGCATAAGGAGGGGTGCGTCGTGTTGTCTTATACATATATCAGTACTTCTGTCGCAAAAACGGGAAAAATTATATCATAAACGATCCTTTGCTTTCTTCTGTCATGGGAGGGTGGGTTCCGGTGCGGTGAGGGAGCCGCACATGGAGTACCCATCCATGTCCCTTTCGTCCTTGTCCGAATCCAGATATGACTGGTCCGCTAGTGTGCTTCAGCTAGATTCCGCACTGCCACAGCAGAACCATGAAGGAACCGGTATCGACAAATTGATATTAATATTGACTCTGCTGTGGTTGTCGAGGTCCGTGCTACAAAAATCGACGTGAGGCCTCGCCGCGCACGAAGAGGATCCCCACCTTAGCGACGCGTTGAACACGCGCAGAGTCATGTTTCACATTATCGTTCGCGGGATCGGCTTCGGGGCGCGGAGTGGTGTCGGAGGCTTCAGCCGACGCAGCAGATTTTGGGGGGTTCTTCCTCTGAACAGAAGATTAATACATAAAGAATACATCGAGCCTAGGAACGAACCGGTGGTTTGATGGCAGACTTCGTAACCGCCCGCTGAATCAATGCGTTAGATATCTGAACTCTATCAACGAGAAACAAGAGCGCATTCACTTTTTGCCGCTGAGTGAAGGCTATCGTTGATGGCTTTTCGTTTGATGGTGCACCGGTCCAAGGGTCTGAGGGAATTGGGTCGAGTATCTGATTTCGACCGGCTCCCTCTAACTGTACTTGATCAGGCCGACGACGGCGACTATTCCTC
This sequence comes from Tylopilus plumbeoviolaceoides, assembly GCA_003316375.1. Classification (NCBI taxonomy): domain Eukaryota; kingdom Fungi; phylum Basidiomycota; class Agaricomycetes; order Boletales; family Boletaceae; genus Tylopilus; species Tylopilus plumbeoviolaceoides. The sequence goes on from QFES01000117.1 coordinate 17,602, forward strand.
TGCATTTTCCTGAGCCACCTGATAAAGGTTAGGCGTCGAAATCCCTCGGACGACGTGGCGTTGTTAGGGTTCGACTTTGGATCGTCAGGCTGATCGACTGAAGTAGTTGCAGGGCCAAGAGGAGGCTGTTGGGGAACCAGGGTTGAATCAGCAGGATTTTCATCCGATGC
>QFES01000124.1:0-10591 GCA_003316375.1 Tylopilus plumbeoviolaceoides
AGGGTGACGGGAGGGGGGGGGGAGATATTACGCACACTTTTCCAAGTTCTTGACGTTGCTGCTCGTCAACGTGATGCGGATTTTGTGGATTTTGGCAGCGGGGACGGCGCCGGCTGCATCATACGCTTTCTCGTCCTTAGCGACGTAACTCATTCTGAGCAAAGTGTATAAGGTGAATGAGTCAGAAGGTGACTAGAACGACGGATGAGTTGTTGCAAAAAGAGAGCGCGACAAAGCACAACAGGTTGTTTGTGATGATGAGGACATCAAGATTAAGGTTCAGACAGCTACTCGGCAAAAGCCGATATTAGCTAATAAAGTCTTCCTCTGACAGCGACGGTGATGCAAGGAAAGTCGGGTCTGCCGATCCATCCGACGCTCTCGCTCATCTCTCATCAGGATTCAACAAATACTATCCGCCAGACTACGACGGCGAGAAACACAAGAGTCTCAATGCTTACAGAGGTTGGCGTTGTCCCTCCTGTCGAGGTCCAGCACTCACGCCCTCTTACAGGCAAGCACGCCCTGGGCGATCGCGCCAGGAAACTCGACAAGGGTATCCTGATAACCCGTTTCGAGCTCCCATTCAACATCTGGTGGTATGTGTCCCAGGTCCGAGTTTGACACCGTCCGCCGCTCAGTGACCTGCCCAGCGGAACATGCAACAACCACATTGGCATGGGCGTGCGCTACAACGCAGAGAAGAAGAAAGTCGGGTCGTACTACTCCACGCCCATCTATTCATTTCGCTGCAAATGTCACCTGTGTGATGGTTGGTTTGAGATTCAGACGGATCCCAAGGTGGGTACTGCGCGCACTTTTTTGCGGCGTGTCTCACGTCCACTGCAGAATACCCGCTATCTCGTCGTCTCGGGTGCGAGACAGAAAGACGAGGAGTGGGATCCTGAAGAGAACGGCGGCTTCGCTATACACGGTACGCGCATGCGTCTCTGCCCCCTTGACCCGATGCTGACCCTGTGCGGCATGTTAGACACCGAAGGCAATGCCGGCCCCGCCGATCCACTCGCAGCGCTCGAAAAGACGACGACTGCTGAAAACCATCTTAATAAAGTACAGATACCTCGACTCGAATCTTTGCAAGACGTGTCCGATCGTTTCAATAGCGATCCCTATACACTCTCAACCCTCGTTCGCAAGCGTTTTCGTGCAGAAAAGAAGATCGACGTTGCGAAACGTGCGGCCGACGATGAGCTCAAAGGCCGATATGGGTTGCCAGAGACATTACAGCTAGCAGCGGAGGACGATGCATCCAAGGATGCGGCTCGAGCGCAGTGGGAAAGGGGCAGGAGAGAGCTTGAAGCGCAGACGAGTATCAGGAGAGCGAGGCTACAGAGCTCCGCTACTCCATTATCGTTCTCGTCAACGAGTTTGTCTCGAGGTCATGACCCCCTTGCTTCGTTGAAGGCACGGGTACTCAACAATACTCGCCATTCTCGTACCTTGAACCCTCCAGACAGAATAAAGTAATGAATACATAGACCTCGTACCATTTTCCTCGTTCACTATATACTCACAACACGCAACCATGCCCAGCTCGAGTTAGCTATCCATTAAAAGACTAAGGTCTGAGCAAGACTACGCGATAGCAGAGTAGAACAACATTAGGAATACAGAGCAATGACACATAAACCAAGAAGAAATAGTAGGATAACAGGGGGTAGGGCAGTGAGATGAATAATACCTCGTGGTGAACAAAGGAAATCGAGTATATCCAGCATAAAGATGGAAGCAAATAAATAATCAGAAACCACAAACCGACGAGAGACTATGCAGTAGACATCGCCCATGGTTGATCGAGAGTATACATCGGCCCTTCCCATTTCCACTCACTGGTCTGATAATATGCGGATTCACCTCCGTCAATCTCTCCTAGAGCTCCGAGCCGGAGAGGATCCGAGCGGTCCCCTGGTTCGTCAATTTTGGCCTTATCCGGCGATCCAGTGCTGCCCGATGAGTCACCCTCCGAGCCTGACTCCGGACTTGGGTTGGTTTCGGACGAAGGGACAAGGTCAGGCGTGGGTGCCTTGGAATCGTTGTCCTCATCATCCAGAGTGGTAAACGAAGAAAAATCGATATACTCCGAGAACGCATCGTTGGCGGGGCCCATATGAGGTGAGAGAGCAGTGGGCGGTGGACCAGCATCCCCAACTCCATGTACAGAAAGAGCAGCAGCGGTCGCGGCTGCATCTGCAGGCTCCTGAGTCACGCCGGCCAAAATTTGATCTAAGGTGGAGGCCAGTTCATGATGAATCTCGTTGTCCGTAGCGGTCATCGCAAACAGTTCCTTCATGCGATCGAAGAATGCAGCAGCATCGCCGTCAGTCTTGATATTATCTAGCTCCTGTTGCTTCTTCACAAGCGCCTCGCTTGGCTCACCCTCCCACTCTACCTTGGCCTTCTTCGGTGACGGTGCATTGCTTGCTTCCGCTTCCGAAGGGGCTACGGACGTGAGGGTAGCGACGTCCTCTTCAGGTGGGCGCTTAACCCCAGCGACGGAAGGAGCCACTTCCGGCGTAGCGCGGCCCTTGCTCGCAGACGACATTTTCCGGACTCGGGCAGGAACCTTGACCTTACCTGCCGCTTTCGAAGGAGGCGACTTGGGGGTCTGGGGTGAACTATGCGTAGGCTGAGGAGTGGGGGCACTGGTGGCAGGGGTAGACGATGAGGCGGTGGTAGCAGCAGGGGGAGGAGTGGGGGATGCAACAGCGGTAAGGGGTGGTGGAGCCGACGGACTAGGGGGGATGGAAGGTTGGATATTTTTCTTAATCTGTGGTGGCACCACAGATTGATGGGGTTGATGCTGTGAATGAGATTGAGGTGGGAGGTGAAGGTGTGCTTGCGAAGGCGTGGGTTGTCGCGGTGTGCTAGAAGCTGGACGTCCATTGTTCTGCGGTGTATGGGGGCCCATCTGAGATATATTCTGCACCTGTGGCACCGCGAGGGGGGAAGCCCGAGTAGGGGCAGACGGAAGCGAGGCGTGTTGTTGAGAATTGGCAGCTGCAGCAACAGCAGACATCTTTATCACACGCCAGCGACTCTCAAACTCCTCGTTGAGCCTGTGCACTTGCAGATGCATGTTACGCAGAGTCATCGCGCTGATAATGTATTGCGGTGAGTTAGTGGATGACAGCTGTCGTTGCTTGGCCACTGTCATCACCTAAAGTCGCGAGTCACAAGGTAAGTGTGACGAAGACAAAGAAAGTAAGAAACGCACGATGGCAACGTATTTACGGAGTAATTCGTCGTTTTTAAAGACTGCAAAATACATAGGCAATTTAGGTTCAAGCTCTGACGTCATCTTGAATACTTGTTCAAGCAGCTGATTGTATTCTGCTCGCTGCTCCTCCGGAATATGTTGCGGAGCTATTCCGGGAAGACCTTGGCGAGCGTGAGTGGTGACAAAGTAAATACCAAGAAAGCTCACTACGTTGTTGAAACATTTGCTTGCATTGATTTATCGCCATCACCGCATGCTGGATTTGATCCTGCGTCGGCGGCTGTTTCTGAAGTACAGCAACATTCTCCGATACGAAGGACCCATTCGCGATCTTCGCTTCGCCACTAACCATGGCGTTCGCTCCCATCGGTTGGGGAGGTCGTGAAACGCCAGGCGGCAAGCCCATGAACGATTGCTCGTGCATATTGGGCGGTTGACCCTGTGAATTCGCCATATTCTGCTGTTCTTGCTCAGCATGTCTTTTCGCCGCCATTATTTGAGCCTGCTGCTGATAGACCTTCATGAGCTCAGTGCGATGGCGTTCCACGAAGTTGATCATGTGCTCCGGAACACGTTGAGCACGCATGTCTTGGGCGCTCACAAGCACATATCGCAATGCTGCAGCAATGAGCTGCTGGTTTGGAGACGGGCGGGGAGGGTTTGGAGGCAACTCAGTAGGGTTCCCAGACATGCTAGGAGACGCATTGTTACTAATCGCGAGAGGGTTTGGATTTATCTGGTTTATCGACTGTTGCGGCGACCCCCCCGTCGGGCGGTTTTGGACCGTCAGTCTATAGGCATTCTCGAAATGCTGAAGGTACGTGTCGTACGTGTTATGAAGTTGCTGGGCAATTCCAGGTCCAGACCGAGCCGGCTCCGAGTCATTTCCAGGGAATTGAATGAAGCCTAGTCGACCGCCAATGACAGCCCACATATCTCGCGTAGTTACCTAGTTGGGTTCAGAATTAGGGTCGAAAGAGTCTTGCATCATGGCAACTCACTGAAGCTGCACCACTTTCATGCATGACCTGAACGTGCAATTGATGCAAATCTACCGTCCTATTCTCCCCTATCTGAACACGAAGGCCCGCTGGTATATTTTGACTTCGACAGAATTGAGCATACGTCGACTCGAACCGAGATTTATCCAGTGGCATAATTCCCGTTGGTCGAGTCTGCTGCTCGGGAGTGACCGTTTGCCCACCTTGGGCCGCAAAATTCCCAAGGTTGGGAGACATGTTATTCGGTAGTGAACCAGCAGGAATTTGGTGAGGAGTACCTCCGGTTCGCGGAGGGATGTTCGGACGTGCGATCGGGGTGGGTTGAGTAGGGTGTTGGTTCAAACCACCCTGAGCTGGGCCAGGTATCGGAGATGGAACGGGTCCAGTGGGTCCCGTAGGAAACTTGTACGGTGCCGTAGCAGATTGGTTGGTTTGAGCGATGAAACCGGGCTGACCCTGAGCGTTCGATACGGATGCCTGCTGAGGCTGCTGCGAGGTAGAATGCGCCATAGGATTACTACGAAAACGTCAGCGATAATCGGAGACCCCGATGATTGAAAGGACATACATATGAGGCACGTTCGAAGGTGTTATACCATTCGCCATTTGCTGAGTCACCATAGCGCCGAAAGTGGCTACAAATCTGGTATATACATCCTTCCGGCCAGCGTGTTCTGTTCGGAGTTGACTGAGCTTCTGCTGCAGGTGAGGATCATTCGTATTGCGCGCATTCTGCAAAAGAGTTGCGATGCTGTTTTCAGACTGCGTTATCAGGCTGAATAAATAATTCCTCCTCCCCTGGAACTCGGGTAGTGTCATCATTCTTTTCTGAACAGTCGGTTGCTGGTTCCCAGGTACCATACCCTGATTAGCACCTGGTGGGCCAACGGGTTGCGCAGCAGGGTGGGGAGAGCCGTGCAACTGGTCCTGAGAATGCTGTATGGAGGAGGATGCGAACATGTCTGCGGAGGTCGGTTGATTCGGTGGATGTTGGGTACCAAGGCCAGACTGCTGGAGACGAGCCATTTCTTGTTGGTTGAGTATTTTGAGCTGGCGGGAGACGCCGGAGTTGGCCATCGCCGCATGCATCATGGGGTTCATGTTGAACGCCGCCTTCATTTGTTGTTGCTGGGAACTCATGGGCATGTTGGAGAAATTAGATGGCATGATAGACTGAGGTTGGTTCGCCTGAGGATCGTGAAAAATGGCGCCGGGGTTCATACGTTGAGAGGCAAGCCCAAAGGACTGCTGGATCTGTTGCACAAGGGGTTGACCTTGGCCATGAGAGAGAGTCTGCCCCCGCGCGAATTCCTGCATCTAAACAAGAGGAGTATCAGTATCAACGTAGTTACGAGCAAATTGGTTCTCGGTGAGGTATAAGCTCGGGCGGAGCAACAAGATTGTACCCAGCGCAGGAGCGAGTGATAAGATGATATATGCGAGGGAAAGGGGGATTGACCGTCCATATCATCATCGCATACGGATGGCCATGCACATCATGAACGCGAGGCAAGGAAATTTCCCAGAGATGACTCAGGCGGCAAGGGAAAAAACGCGCAACGGGAGACTTGCCTGATGGTTCATCTGGGAAGCGGCGGCCAAATCGCCCGACGGCTGCTGGCGGTACGGGTTCTGGAGCTGATTCATCTGCTGCCACATGCGACTGTGCTCGGGGTTAGAGAGCGCCGAAATCATCTGAGGGTCGGGCTGTTGGGACTGCGGTGGCTGCTGAGGGATCTGGGACTGTTGGAGGGAATTGGATGTGAGGTTCTGGGGAAACATGGGGTACGGGTGCATGCGATCGGCCATAATCCAAAGTCTTGGGTTTAGTAGGATAGATGTTTTAGGGTGATGTGGAGCGCTGAGGCGGCCGGGACAAGCTCGACGTCAGAGGTACGACCGAGAGCGTTGTGGGAACGGGGGGGCCGTGCGCAACGGCGGGGAAGGGGTTGGGCAACAGCAACAGCAAGCACAAAAGGATGCTGGTGGTGGGAGCGAGGTTGGGTCCGACCTTCCAAACACCTGCTAAGCACAGACCATAACGGACCAATGCGGACTTTGAAATGCCATCCTCTTGCATACGAAGTCATCCCTAAAAAGGTATATCCACAACAACTTTATTACAGAAAATTACTCCGCGGGAAAAGTCGCGTCGGTATACCTCTTTCACGACCCCCCCCGCCTGCCCTGCGACCGCCAGCGGGTGTCTTCCAGCGGGCACCGCATCCGTCTTGTTTGTTCACCCCACGCCTCACCATGCCTCGTCCTCACCGGGATGGTGGAGCATCAGGCATGAACGTGCGTGCGAAGCTTTACCCTGGTTCTGTCCTGCGAGGACTTGCCTCACTTTTTTCCCTCTCAGATTGGTCATGTTATATTCGTGTTTCGATGATAAAGCCTCTCCGCGAGTATACCCCCCAGACCGCACTATCCCTCGCCGACTCCTCGGTAACCAACAGATCGACGGGCGAAAGACTGCTACTGTAACCTCACTCAGTCCTGAGCACAGCGAGGCTGTTTTCGTCCGCTTGCATGCAGTGTCACACGCTGTGATCCCAAAATAATAATAATAATCCGTTGGTAGAAATCTCCATTCCGGTGCATCATACAGATCGGGATGGCACACGCCGCTCGACAACCTATGTTATTTATCTGGGTTTATTTTTCGGTGGTGAACCGGGAATTGTTGTTTCAGGCCATACGTAGAAATGGATATGTTGACAGAAAACAACCTGCCTCTCAAGTATACTAAGTATCAATGTTCCGAATGGTCAACATTGCTGTTTATATCGTCAAGCTCTGGTGCATGGCATAGGCTGGGTGTTATGGGGCATGCGCATGAGTCATAGCGTAAACATGATTCAGAACGGGCTGAGAAGTGAACAGAGTAATAGTATCTATGGTAGAAGAGCTATGATCGCCTGAAATGACAATCGAGAGCTACGAGTGTAGGTGATATCCTGCCCCTTCATTGAGCAAGAAAAAAAAAGCTGTCGAGTTTCTATAGTAGTGGACTACAGCTTGGCCATGCCCTGAAGTGAACACAGGGACTGCATTAGGGCGGCGCGACGATCCTTCCGATAGCCACGAGTGCCAAGTCAAGGCTTCTTCTGCTGCTCTGCCATCCGCTTTCGGACTGTCTCGATGACAGAACTCACGTAGAGATGGTCAAATTGCTGAAGACGGTCTCTGTAGGCTTTCTCCAGGTGAACGGCTATCTCAAGAGAGGATCGTGCCGGCTCGGTTGCTGTAGCAGCCGTTCGGATGAACCCGAGCCGCCCGCCGACCACATCCCAAGATTTGCGAGCTGATACCTACAAATATTAAAGCTCGTCACAGGGTACGACGAAATAAAGCAACTTGGTAACCAACCCTAGCATAACTTCCTTCTTGCATGACCGCAACGTGCAGTGAGTAAACATCAATCACGGGTTTGCTCACATCTGGCATAACGATGGTCGTATTCATTTCAATAGATCTTCCCTGGCAAAAGTGAGCATAAGCCGCGTCAAAGCGGGGTTTGTCGAGCGCAGGGGGAATAAATGATGCGAGGGCAGCAAATTGTTCCGCAGTGGGATGGGATACTTGCAAGATGGCTTGGTTTAGGCGAACTAACAAGTCTTCGCGGCGCTTGATCTCAAACTGCGCTCTTTGGCACTTGGCTGTCCAGGAATCTTGAGCTTGAGCGGAAGGTGTATTCGATGGACTACCAGCAGATGATTGAGTCGATGCAACGCCAGGGGAAGCGGGCGTGACTTCAGCTTCAGGGTGCGGTTGAGCGGCATGCAACTCTGCAGAAAACTTCTGCCAGGACTCGATCGACTCTTGGAGAACTTTGCGTCGTTCGATGAGTTCAGCAACTGTGTATGTTCTCGTGGGGACCTGTGGTTGCCCCGTGGGAGGACCTAGCTGAGGTTGCGAGGACGATCGGCGGAGTTGAGGTGCGTCCAGGGAAGCATCAGAGGGAAGCGTATGAATAACGTTGGGAAGAACGGGTGGCGTTGTTCCAGAAAATGTTCTAGCGTGAAGTGTATCAGCGGGTCCGGAGTCCGTGGACGGCCTTTTCATAAATCAATATGGTTTTACGTGCGCCAAAAGGGGAGTTAGTAGCACACCTCTCGCGTCCTGGCCCTGACCTGGGTTCTCCACTGGTGTCTCTACCCTGGCTCTCTTGGTGTAGTTCACCATTTTGGGCCATCTTGATAGCCCTATCCACCCTATCTAACAAGTCTTTCCTGTTCCTGGCTTCGCCACGCACTTGTTGTATCTTGGAACTGGGTATGCCAGATCGAGCAGCCATCAGGTGGAGGACGGCATCGTCGATGTGGGAGATCGCTTTCTGAAGGAGAAGGTTGCGAGCACGAAGATGAGATACAAGCGTCGTACGGGTCTGCAGGTCAGTGTGTGGATCTTTTCCTTTAGCCGCGTCAGAGGACGGGTGAGGTGGGGCGGTGGAGGGACGCGTAGGGACATCCGAGTCGGACGTCGGAGTCATAGAAGACGAATTAGGGTGCGCTGAGGACGATCCCGACTCTCCGTCAGGAAGTATCGTCTTTGTCGCTGTGGGGGATAGAGTGGTGGCATTTGCAAGTGGCGTTTGGTTTTCAGGATCTTCGTCGGGTGTATTACAACCGTCTGGTATCATGTAGCATGTGGGATCTAACGGGCTGGAAGCTGATTGTCATTAAACTACGAGACACGAAAGAAGTATTACTGACACGGTGGTGGAAGCGACGTTGGAGCGAGGTTTATGTGACCGTCCTAGCCATTTCGAAGTGCACAGCCACAGCGACGACATTGACCAGCAGTCAACTTAGTATAAGAATAAAGATACGACACTCGTTGATACAGCATTACAACCCTGAATATACATGGCGAGTAATGAATCGTTTTAATAATTTGTAGGTAGAACATCAGTGGGTGACGCTTCCAGAGCTGGCCCCATCTTGTGGTGGTTTGATTACGATGGCTGGACCTGCCTCTAATATTACATCTTCGTCGTCATCGTCGTCTTCGGTGACATCATCTTGTTCGACTTGTCGGTCGTCATAGAATGTGTTGCCTTTGGCGATAATAATACCATCCAAAGGAGGAGGCGATGCTTTCTTTGAAAGCGGTGCTGGTCCGGCGGCGAGGATGTTGTCGTTGTCGTCTGAAGGCAATTCCTCTTGCGGATCGGGCGCATCGACAGTTGTTACAGATGCAACCTGGCGCTTGAAGTAGTAACGCAAGCCGACGGGTATCAAGACACCGATGACGATGGCGGAAACGAGGAAAAAGTTTTTCCAGGAAATGATGTGGAAATCGTCTGTGGATGTCATTTCATCGAGACCACCGCCAATAGTCGTATGTATAGCGGCGGGACCAAATATGCCGAGCCAAGTGCTGGACCAGAAAGGGATGACACCGATGCCGACGTGAGGACAGACGATATTGATGACCCAATGTGGGGGAAGGGGTGCAATGCGAAGAATGATGAGAAAAGAGAATATGTTGTCTTTCTGTCGGCGAAGTTTCTCGGACCATGTGTCGAGATAAGCCTTCCACCTTGGAACGGTGTGGAGGGCGGGCCCAAAGGCAGCACTGATGAGATAGCAAAGGGATGCGCCGGTAGCGACGCAAGTGCAGACGATGGGGAGTGCAACAGGTACGCCCCAGACAGCACCGCCTAGGATGGAGAGATACAAGGAGCCTGGGAGAGAGAAGGCTTGGAGGCTGACGAGAGAGAATGAGACTAGGAAGGGAAGAGAAAGAGGGACATACATACAATAGGTAAGTGGTGACATAACATATTATCATGCGTTTCGGGTAGATGTCGCGGTACTTCTTCATAAGGCTGTTGAGTGCCTTCAGATCATCAAATGATTTAGGTATATGGAGACGTGAGCGATCATCGCTGCCAAAGGGATGAGAGAAAGGCAAGGCTATGGGTGGGTGTACACGTACGGGGAGAGGGTCGGGAGGGCGAGGAAGAGTGTGCCGCCGAGGATGAGGGTGGCGCCGAGGAAGAGGGCGGCCATGCGAAGGGCTGCGGTGAGGAGGAGGCGAGAAGAGGAGGGCCGGGGGGGGTCTTGTGTGGAGCCATAAGCGGCAGCGTCGTCCTGTGGTAGAAGGGGGTCGGTGTCGAGGACGGTGGCGAGCGTGTACTCGGAAGGGCTTGTGTGCTGCTGCATGGAGGTCGTGCGATGAGGAAGGGGAGGGATTATTTATTTACTTAATTAGTAAATCATTTAAAATTAGCATTATCACGTGATGGCTACAACAAAGGAGAGCGCAGGGACGAGACCGCGCTGACAGAGGACCGTACAGCGGGGCGATCAGCGATGACACACATTCTCCCTCCTCACTCGGA
>QFES01000132.1:0-37145 GCA_003316375.1 Tylopilus plumbeoviolaceoides
GACTGATTTGACTCCATGGCAAAGGTGTCTCGACGGTCGTGCCTTGGAGAAGTGGGGTCTCTTCATCACGATGTCTGTCATGAATAGCCATGTTAGTAGGATGCTGGGAGTGAGCGCTCGAGCAGTTGCAAATTCGGAACCCAGGCCACAAAAGAGCTATTATATGATGACGATGCCATAAATCAACTGCGGCCAAGCAAGCAAGCGAAAAGCAGCCAGTGATATTACTCACGGGAAGTCTGAACGTTACGTAAAGTTTGTAATACAATATACCCTTAGTTCACCGACCTCTGAATGGAAGTTGCCACGGTGGCATGTCGTTTTCTGGATGCCGTTCATTTACCATAGTACTTACCGTGCAGCATGCCCCTTCCGCTGCGTCCGGATGAAAGAGCATGACTCTGTAGCCGAGAACGACAAACGCCGCTGACCGAGCCTTAGTTCAGAGATAGCTGGTTCTGATTCCATGGACGAGGGACACAGACTCGGAGGCGAGAGAGAGGATGGGCCATTGACTCGCATAGGCTGTCCGTGGTTGATTGCACACCGACTCGAGCAAAGACTAATAGGAACCCAAGACTGTTGTCATGATGACATGTTTCCGCCCATGATATCATACTGTTCTGAAAAGGCAAATAACGAGGCTGTCAATGTATCAATCGCACGAGTGATGGACATGATGCTTTGATTGAGACCGTTTGTCGAGCCCAGAGACTGCTGACAACTACAGAATCGTGAGATCGCCAATCCTCCAAGACTAGAAATACGCACTGTAGGATATGTCCACGAAAGACATGCATATGGTTGGTAACCAAAAGCACCCAATTGAGGGTCCAGCTCTACCCTGTTTTGACGACGGCACTCATAATGGGGAGATGCAGAGTCGCCGGATACATCCAGAGGAGGGCGTAAAACAAAGTTTTTTTTCGCTCCAAATCATTTGACTATTTTGGCGGCTAACAATGCCTGTACACAGCCTTGCGCGATCGCGGATGTTCCCAAGAATGAGCCGACGAGAGCCCCAAGCCACCGATTCTGATGTGCGAGGAATGAAACAAGGGTAAGAGAACAAAAATCCCGGTGTTCATGAGCGTAAACATTCCTGAGGTTGGCTATGAGTATCATGACAGAGTAGGTTGTCAGGAGAGTGGACACCGAAACAGGTCCCTCGTCGTCTATGGATGGATTTTTCCTCGGAACTTTCGACCATCGGGCTGTCTGACTGAGGCGTTCTGTCCATTTTTGAAGGCAACGACTAACAGAGCATGTTAATGATAGCCAGTGCAAAACACCTCACTCGCACGTCCTTCAAGAACACCGCACATATGGCCAAAATAACGCTCTCGGTTATCAAGGACGGAGGGAAGTATGGGTATGTTGCCCAAAATTACATGTGGGGCTGTCGTTCTTGCGACTTCGCGAGTGGGCCGCCATAAAATGAACTAGAGTATTAACATCAGCCGTAAGTCCCACATACTGGTCAGCTTGCTTGGACGCACGCAGTGGCGATCCCTACGCAAACAATGGCTGGCGTGGTGGCAAGAACTTGAGCCATACAGGTGTTATCGGTTGATTCACCAAGTATACTCCACCCCAAGAATGCCGGAGAGATAACATGCGTATTGCCTCAGTCGACGCTGACCTAAAGATGAGCACACCAAGGCTCCGTGACAAGTCAATGGAAAGGCTCGACACGTTGAGACCCGCATTATAATATCCGGTCTTGCGGTCGTCCCCTTTCGTGATGCCTATCTCACCTATGAGCTTTTTTGCGGAAGCGGGCGTCAGACATCGCAAGGTTATCGTTGTTGTTGGCCCACCTTGTTGATGAAAGGAGACATGCATTCATTTGATATCGTTTCCGCAATCAAGATTAGGAAGGCAGGGCTGACCTGACCCCATGGCAAAGGTCTCGTGGCCTTTACTTGGAGAAGCAGGGTCTCTTCGGCAGGCCTTCTGCCACAGCCATGGCTTGAGGAACCGAGGGTGCTGGGAGCGGTGATACTACAAGAGTGTCTTCCGACTCGACTGGCACCCATTAAGGAGCGCGGGCGGACTCAGTCGCGGCAGTTGTTTGAATGACGTGTCCTGGCTCGCCCAGAAAGCCATCTCCGAGTCCTGTCCAAAGCAGTGAGGTCGGGAAGACTTCAGTCATGATATTAAAATCTCCGATACACTGCACTGGTAATGCAAGTTTTAGTGCCTTCAAGTTGATTAATATTAATCGCTGAACAGTTGAACCCTGCATGGCTGGAAAGTGGGTAATTTTACACGACGATGTAAAGTGTCGGCATAAACTCCGAGTCGGTTGGAAAGTCGGTGGTCTGTTGAGAGTGTGGATCATTACTGTAAGTAAAAAGTGTTGAATCAGTAGAAAAACACCTTGAACCAGGCTACCTCTGACTCGGAGCTGGTGGGCATGGTGGCCGAAAGCAAACTTTAATTTTGCAGTGGCATCCGACCAGAGTAACATATGTTCAAGTTGCCGCCTTTGCCGCAACTCGGACTGAATATTGAGTCTGAATGGCTACTGTATTGCTCCAAGTTACTCTCCAACCAACCGTAGTGCGTCTGGAATGCAGCACCGCGAGCGAGTACGCAATGCAATCGGTATGTATTCTGCACACGGGGTTCCACAAGCCCAGTTCCATCTATACACTTTTTAACATGGGGTATGCCTCCACTCATATACCTTCATTCCTCGTCCTTCAGATCTGGTAGACGCCGCGACAACACAACCAAGAATGTAGCGAGTATTGCCAGGATGAGATAGACGAAGTTGCCGCCCAGGATATTGTACTGTTTGGAAAAGGCAAACAACGAAGTCGTCGATGCGGGGCCAATCGCACGCGCGATGGACGTAAAGCTCTGGCTGAGCCCGTTCACTGAACCCAGAGACTGTTTGTTAGGGGCGGCTCTCGTGACAAACATGAAAATGACAGCTGTACGACGTCGGTGAGATTGAATCCGTCCAGAAAAAGAATAGACGCACGGAACGATATATCCATGAGGACCATACACACAAGCTGGACGAAGAGAAGGAACCAAGTCACGGGTCCGACTTTGCCTTGCGCTGTGACAACAGCGGTAATGATAGGGAAAAGGAGGATCATCGGGTAAGCCCAGAACACAGACAAACAAAACACTCTTCTGGCTCCAAGCCATCCAACGAGTCTTGCGGTGAACGATGCCTGTACCAAACCGTCCACGATACCAAATATTGCCAGGCATGTCCCTATGAGTGGTGGTGGGAATCCCAGACCACCGATTTCAATGGGAGACGAGTAAAACAGGGGGAGCAGAACAAGGAAGCCGAGATCTAAGAGTCCCAATATTCCGTAGTTGACAATGGGGAGCATCACAGAGTATGTTTTCATGAGTGTTTGCATTGAAACTGGCTGTGCGTCGTTCAGGGTTAAATTCTCTCCAGGGTTTTCGGCTGTGAGGCCATCCGATTGAGGTCTTTTTCTTGTCTTCGATGGCAATGTCTAAGGAGTGTGTGAATGCTAGCCGGTCCAACAGATATCGCCATCGTACCTCCTTCATAAATATCGCACAGATTATAGACGTGAATACGATGAAACACCCTGATATCAATGCCGGGAGGAAGTAAGGGTATGTTGCCCAGAATTCACCCCGAAAGATGTGGGGCCATCGTTCTTGCGGTTTTGCGAGCGCACCGCCGTATAGTGGGCTAGAGGTATTTTGTGCCTCAATTCAATGTACCAGACAGTGTGTCCGAACGCACGCAATGGTAACCCCAATGCAGAATATGGCTGGTACGCAGGCAAATACTTGAGCCATATTTGTGTGGTCGGTTAAATCACCGAGCATACTCTTCATCACCCCAACGTTGCCATTCAGCAAGCCAGCGATACATCGACTTGTGCGTCCGTTCAGTCAAATTTCGTGCAAAGGGTCGAGTCACCGACCTAATGATGAGCGTGCCTAGCGTCCGCGATAGACCAAAAGCAAAGCTGGACACACTGAGACCGAGGAGGCCGATTAAAATGACAGGACGGCGACCAATAAAATCAGATAACCGGCTCCACTGCCATGTCGTGCAAGCCTGCGTAACAAAGAAGAGAGATTCCTGATAGAGATGAGTGTGGAGATGCATTTGCGAATGTACTAGTAGGTGGACTTACGATGAGACCGGCATAGTAACCAATCTTGCGGTCGTCTCCTCCCGTGACGCCTAGCTCACCAATGAGCTTTGAAGGAACAAGCGTCAAGTATTGCAAGGAGGGATGGAGGTTGATTAACGTTGATTACCGACCTGATTGATGAAAGGAAAGATGTATGCGGAGGAGATGGGTTCCGCAACCAAGGCGAGGAAGACAAGCTTAATCTGACTCCATGGAACAGGAGTCTTAGGTTTTTGCTGGTGGAGAAGGGGTGTCTCTTCGTCAAGACTTCTATCAACATTCATCATGGGAGGAGTGGGCTAAAAATTGTGTGCTTACTAACGTAGTCACGGTTGAAGGGAAGGGAAGTCCAATCCAATAAGATGCCGAAGGGACTTGCACGTGCATGAACATGCAACTTGCTTGAAGTTGAACTCAACAAAGCACCGCAGGTCCTAGCAATGATACCCGGCGGCGATACTTGCTGTTGGCAATGTAACATGGCTGCCTTGGGCTAGAGGTATGTGGCACACCATATGACTCGGTAATGAAACGGCTCGAACGTTGTGGCAGCTAGGCCTGGCCCTACGGTCATTATAGCGGACATCTCCGTCCGCGAAGATAGGTTCAACACGTTCTGGATTGTCAGGTGGTGGGGTCCAATGACGACTCGGACTCAGTTCTTTGCCAGCCGTGTTGCCACCTCAGCACTCCTTGTGGGCAATCCACCAGTCGAATCGACCGCCATGATGCCGATAACACGTCTTTGATGCCCTTATATCCCGCGGCAAACTACCACCGACAACGCCAACTCAAGAGAATAACTGGCATATCGCAGTATGTGCTGGCACGAATTTCAGACTTTTTGACAACGAGAGTATTCCGCACTAAATATGTTGTTTCTGCTTTCAATACGTGCGTGCCGGCGGAAGACATGAAACTTGCAAGAAGTCTTGGATGCAATCTCCATGGGAGCGCGTGATATTTCGTGAGCGACTTCAAGACCGAGGACGAAAGATTAGGAACAGACACAACTCCGTATATCGCATGCACCAGCAGCGGGAAGAACCGACTTCAAAGTCCGGTTGAGTCACAGTATTGACAACAACGTCCGGACTATGAGCGTCACAACCCGAATGTCGGCTGAGCTCACTGGAGCTCATCTCTCATCTCCATCAATCCTGCCGACCCATTTGATGGCTACGGGAATCCCGGAATTGTACCACAAATGCTAATATCGCCTGTGCCTGTGTCAACGCCAAAACTCGTCGCTAAGCGAACACACCCTCTCGCCATCTCAAACTGCTCGTCTGTCCTACAGACTAACATCCGTTTCCCCCCGTCTTGCTTTCCGATGTCGATGACAGCACCTTCATATTGCTCGAGCTCCCGATTCACCTGCTCATCAATAACGGAATATCCCAAGCTGTTGACTGGGTCCCCGACAGCACTGTGCAATTCCTGGCTTCGTTCTCCAATCCCGCCAGCAAACACTAGTGCATCAACCTCACTGCGGAGTGACAGGTGATACACACCAACATAGTGCAACACGTGATCAAGTATGACATGGAATGCAAGTGTGTAAAGATTACTCGTGCTAACTGATGGTCAGTGATTTCTCTAAAAGTTGGTCATTCCTGCAATTTCCTTCCAGCCTGCTTGAGGATCTTCTCTGCCATGGGTGTAGGAGAGAAGACAATGAGAAATGAGCCCTCATAACATGTATTTCCTTGGTTGTTGCAGAGTCATAGCTCAACCAACTCTGAGGATCTCTCATGTAATGAAAAATGAGACTGGGATCAACATCTCCAGCTCTAGTGGCCCCAGGTAGCCCACTGAAAGGGGTAAGGCCCATGGATGTATTGATGGACTTTCCACCCTGAATCGTACATGCAGAAGCGCCAGATCCAAGGTGCAGTGCGATGATATTCAATGCTGCTTCATCCTGGCATTGATATAAGCACTGTAAATTGGACCTTCGAGAAAAGGGAAAACCTTGTGGAAATGACCAGCCACCATGTGCCTGATAAAAGCATCTGAACGTGATCATAAGCGCATGCATTCACTGCCTGGAATACGAACACGCACAGCTCAAGCCGTGGAAGCTATGCTTCCTCGGACCGTGTTCCCGTGCAATTTTTTGGTCGATCGCGTAGGTCGAGACATGACGGGGTAGCTCCCTGTGAAATGCGGTGTCAAAAAATGCGATTGATTGTGCGTGTGGCAACTCCAACTCTTCAAGTTTGAGGCATTTATTTATGACAGACAGCGCAGCAGCATTGTGCCTGCCCAATGAAACAATAAGGGGTGATGCGAGGGAGATAAAAGGGCTCACAAAGGAACGAGGTCGACTAATGTCTCGGTGTGATGGTAAGACTGCTTTGAAATGGCTGTAGGTTTCTGTGTAACCCCCACTGTGGGCGACGAGATGACATATACGCTTGACTTGCTGTTGGTCAATCTGTACGTCCCGCCCCAGACGTTCCAGAAAGTATGTGAACGCCGTCATATGGTTGAGAATAGAAGGCTGAGATGAGTCGAAATGTTTGTCAGTGATTCCTTGATTCTCGTTTGCATGGTATTGAAACGAAACCTTGGCCAGGGGAGGAGAAGGCGTGGCGCCTTTGGATCTTTTGTTACCCGCTGATAGAGCGAAATCTTGAGCCTGAATTTACTGCGAGTATGACTGTCAAAAGTCCAACCAAAGGTGGTCATACTCAGGGGTTCCTTACATAAGTGATCGCGGAGTCACTTGCCTGCCAACTAGTCTCTTGACCTCCATCTCTGGGTTTTTGAAGGGTTTCTTTACACGATATGAACCTTAGATCCGGTCCATGGTCATTGATCACCTTGCCTCAGGGTTCAACGTTCACTACTTTGCTAGCTTTCATCCTATGACACAACTATGTTCGGTCATTCGGGCCAGAGCTTGAAGCGACTCCCGTTTGCACAAGGACATCATGATGCGAAGACCATAGTTGGTTATCAACTCTACAACTCGATCAGATCCGCACATATCGGAGCACGTCCACCCTAGAAACCGATCATCGCTGTGCCGGGATCGAAAAAAGCAGACTCACGACCAACCGAAGGTACAGCGTCTAAATAGAATTTCGAGCGCATACATCCATCTGCAAGAATATGAACGCAAGCTCGGCCGCCTATGGTAAAAACGACACCAAGCACTGGCGCAGTTAACTGATCGGGAAAAAGTTGCTTCGAGGGGAAGCAAATGGCGCCTGTCCGCCATGAAGCATGCCGAAATGAATCAGGGTCGTGAGTCTGCGGAAACGTGGTCATGATTTTTTTTGAAATACCCCCTCAAGCAGCCGGATGTACTCCCCCGACGCGAGAACGCTGGGGAGATTGCCCAGAAACATAGAGATGCCGGGCTGCCTCGTGCCCAGTGGAGACAATAAAACACTGACCTAACGGAAAGTGGTCGAGGGGAAGCTAGCGGCGTTTCCCAGAACAACGGAAAGGTTTTGACTGCGAATCCGGAAGTAGCAGGTAAGGCCCAGTAATCACTATATCTGACCCCTGGATCACGCACCGATCTACTGCGTCTGGGAAGACAATTGTGGCGGTTCCGCGAACGATGCCATGACCGGTATTGTTAGTGCGGACACCGTAGATTAACGGCGCTTAGAACCTCCTGGTTCCCAAAATAAGCCCACGTCATTCAACTTCGAGTGGACGCGGAACGGACTGTATCCCTGATTGCGCAACACGATGACAAGTATCACTTACTTGTCATGAGCTCCGGTAGAAACGAATGCGTAATTGTTTCCGACAGGTGAGATCGCACCACCTCTTTGTACAAGGCAACACCGCTACGGCCTCCGTCCGTAGAACATCGGAGATCCTGTCGAAGGTCGAAATCCTGTCAGATAGACGAGCACTCCGGGATACAAAACTTCGAACCCGGTGCATTTTGATGCTTGGACCCGCAAGAAGAACCCACCGGTACACGCGAACCAACTAGTACCGCCGAACAGTAATATGTCCGAAGAGACCGCATACGAGAACTGCAAGCACCCCGTCGCCATCGCGGCGGCCAAGATGGAGATTTGAACGAACACAACCCAGAAGCTCATGTGAAGATTCGGCAGTATATCATCTCGACTGACCGACGCCAGATAAGCTGAAACGGCGTTAGATCCCAGTTGGTCACTGTTCATATACCCAGATATGTCCCATCGTTCTAACGTGGACGAGCTGATTTCTCCCATTCGAACGCGCGAAGTTCTGATTGCAGGTAGTCACTGCACGAAAAAGGTAAGTTTAGCTCTCACTCGAAAACGTCCGAATGTTTCGTGTTCCGGAGAGTGGGCGTCCCGTTGCAGGGCGCAGTATCTGCAACGTAATGATGGGCTCCACGTTCACTTCTCGAAGAACGAGCCAGCTTGGCGGAACAGCGGAACCCGTGACACCTCAACTACCGAGCAACGACCCTGCTCACTCCCAAGCTCTCCAGGATATCGTCTGTGTGATGAACAGCCTGGTGACCTTGCGGATGATCATTTGTTTACCGAGGTTTTGACGGTGAGAGCGGACAGGTGACAGATCAAGGCTGGCGTTGGGAATATCTCGCCACATCGATCACTATCTCAAAACGTGATCGCTTCTATCTTGGTCCGCTCGGGCGAGTCTGTCAATCGATGACCAACCAGAAGAATCTTTCCATACCGCGGTTCTTCGCCCCGGTACCGGGCCCGGTTTGTCAGAGACGGTCACCGTGATGAGTCTTGATCGAGACCTGACATTGGCTTTCCGCTATCGTAGTACAACGTTTCTCGATCTTACTTCGACCCATCACTCCACCTCCACCTTCACACACCACTTGCAAAGCGTGCACTATTCGGAGGTGATCAACTGATCTTCAACTCGGCGTACCTGAACCGACCCTGATTCATGTATTCGTGCATGAATTTCATTCTGGCCCGATTGCTCAGGGACGTTCCACAGGAAGATCTTCTTTCCAATCTACGTGCAAACTATACCACGACAGGGACGGATAGAAGCTTAGCTGAATTAACTAATTTCAATGTGTCCTCTCCCATGGCGGAAATACCTCCAAGGACTATCGCGAGCGCAGCCAGGCGTTTGAAAGCTATTGACGTATTACCATGAGGCTGAGCAAGCTCAGCTATGTAAGCGTTGGCATGCATCAACTACTTGCTCAAACCTGTGCTTCAGGATCTGGTATGCAGCCAGGATCCAGCCGGGGGCTGAGCGCCCCCATTTTCAGCAATGTATACATTCAGGGAAAATTTTCTCAGCGTTCACAGTCCCAGCATAAATAAGGAACAATGATCAAGTTTCCACGCGATGAGGGAACCTTGTAACTAGAAGTACAAAGCCACGCAATAAAAAAAGGAAGTATGCAATGAATAACTAGATGCTTTGCGCCGGTCCAGTGTGAACTCGAAAAACATCTGGATCCCTGCAATATCATCTGCTTGAAGCCCGTGGAGATAAGACTACAGGTAGCTTGCCCTTCGTCGCCACAAAATAATCCTTGAGATCACGATCCCAGGATTCGGGGTCATATCCATCTGCAAACCGGAAATCCAAACGCTGCATCAACGTACAGACGACAGTTCGCATCTCTTGATACGCAAGATTTTTGCCAACGCAGTTCGCGGGGCCAAATGAAAAGGGGATAAACGCTGCCAGATCATGTCTGAAAGGTGTCTTGTCCAGACTGTTCGGCTCCGGATATCCCAATGCTTTTCTCTCGTCTGCAGACAGCCATCTCTCAGGCCAGAAACTGTTGGGCATTGGTGAGAAGTTACGAGGGTCTCGATGGAGAGAATAGGAATGAACGAAAGTATTCGTTCCCTCCGGTACAAAACTAGAAATGATTGAATGAGAAGGATCAAAGTAAAAATGGCTTCATCACTGACCAAGATCCCACTAACTTTCTTCCACTGTTTTTAGTAGCCCCACGCTGACTTCCACTGAGAACGGGCGGGAACAATCTAAGGGTCTCATTACTGAAAAGGCTTCGTGTTAGCTTTATCTGTTGTTATAAAAAGGCGGAACAGCCCACATGACGGCATTGAGATACTTCATTTCTGGGTGGTGTGCGGTGGATAAGGCATCTTCCCCTGGGGGGTAATAGCGATCAACTTCCGCTTGGAGTCTGCGGTAAGCGGTGGGGTGGCTTAATAGTGCCCAAAATAAACTGCTGAGTGTCGTTGCAGTGGTGTCCGATCCTGCCACTATTGCAAGAACACCGTCAGAAGCAACCTCCGCAAATGTGGGAGGAGAGCGTTCAACCCCCGCTTCATCGATCTGAGATCCATGGGTACCCTCAATTTCTGACACAGAGTGTACGACGCATTACTGACCAGGTAGTGGAATAGATCCTTGGAATGAGAGCCCTGGGTTCGTCTGAGCGATGCGCGCTCCTGACAAAACGAGCGAAATTTCTTCAAGTCTTCACCGATCCTAGGAAGCTTGACATAGTATTTGCCTAACCAGGGAACGTGTGTCAGAATTAGAGCTAGTCTGAAAGTTCAGTGAGTCCGGTCACTCGAATGATCAACTTAAACGTTACACGTACGGTAGTCCACTTTCAAGGAGGTGCCATGTGTTATCCTTATCGCCATCACGAAGCATATCTGACCCCCCACCGAATCTGACGACATACTGAGATGGGAAGAACACCTGCGGAGAGGACCGACTTACGCCATATCACTCATAAAGTCGAATCTATAGTCGTCATTTTAGGTATCAATCGGAAGGATGAGGTGAGAAAGCTCACGTAAAATGACTAATCCATTCGGCCAAGTCAACAGGCTGTTGTTGCTGTTCGAGCACTGTGACAAGCTCCAAAACTCTCTTGCCAAGAATCCCTTCGTAACCTTTAAGTGCAGCTGAACCGAAACCCCTGGTCCACGGCTTCCGCCGGCGCGCGTGCTCCGCGGGATCTCGTATGGATATCAATGCTCTGATGTTCGTTTGCTCTGCCATACGGCCGTCCCAATCTGTGACAGGTGAGATGCAGTGTTCCTCAAAAAAAGTAAAGCGACCGTACGTGGTCCTTTGGGAAGGCCAGGGTATCCCATCAATGGGGAAATCGCCTCTGTAGTGCAGAACGATAGCTCGTTCGGGCCTAATACGTTGGTGTAGTGAGCTATTGAGTAAAAAGGGTGTAATGAAAACGCCGTACCGATCCTTACAACGTCACCGTACTTCTGGTGTAATTCGTAATAATATTTGTGTTGTTTTCCGCCCGATGATACCCAAGCCATCCAGAACTTGGAGATGCGACATGGGATGGGGCCCGGATACTTGGCCAGGGGGTGGAAGGGTGAAAGTCGATAAGCAAGCACGGAGACGAGGATGGTGGAGTAGTAGAGGAGGAAAGTGCATGCCACAACGCGAATAACAGAGGGGAAGCCGGATACGAGCGCGTTCGACAAGATGGCAGGGACAACAATGAGGAGGGCGACATGAGAGAGAGGGTTTACGGGCTCGTAACGGTTGAACACTATATGGCAGGCCTTAAGGACACGTCAGGGGAGTGGACAGAGGAGAGAAGGGATGAACCCACAATGCCGGCAGTGACGATGAGGACTGAGGCGTCCTTGGTGAAGAGGGGGTGCATGACGGTCTGTCAGGATGATGGGTAGAGAAACGGAGGCAGGAGGTGGTTATAAATGCCACCGCAAAGACGCTCACGGATTCGGAAGTCGGAAGCAGAGGCAGGATCGACTTTCCGACAATCTGGCAGCATGAAGTTGACAGGGACCAGACAAGGAAATTTTTGGCTTGTGAACAAGCCCAGGGAGTAAGATCTCTGAAGGGAGATCGGGAGTCCGGAGAGTCATCTGTCGGGGAAGCGCACGGTTGGGCAAGGTGTGGGTGGGTGTTCTGGAAGCGGGGGGCATCGAATGCGGAGCAGCCGTGAAGAGCGCCATGACAAAGAAACAGGAAAATATCGGCTAAGTGGAACAGTATTAGGCAAGCGAAGCCGCGGTGACGGTAACACAAGTGCCGAGCTGAATGCAAACTTGACCTGAGTGATGTCCGTGGACTTAAGTTAATGGACAGGAGAGGAAGGACCTCATGTGCATGTGGCACTAAAAGCGGTGTCGGAACAATGACAGCTGTTGTGGATCCTTCGTATAGCGAAAATATGCGAGGACAGAAGGAATCATGATAGGAAGATGGTAGCTGATCGTGGTCGTGGTTGCGCTCGGGAATTCAAGTTGGCCCAGGAGACAGCTCA
This sequence comes from Tylopilus plumbeoviolaceoides, assembly GCA_003316375.1. Taxonomy (NCBI): domain Eukaryota; kingdom Fungi; phylum Basidiomycota; class Agaricomycetes; order Boletales; family Boletaceae; genus Tylopilus; species Tylopilus plumbeoviolaceoides. The sequence continues at coordinate 12,370 of QFES01000132.1, forward strand.
ATATACGATAGATACCAAATATGGAGTTGCCTTTTGGAGTAGCCAGGAGAAATGCCGTATCGCGGCAGATTATCGGCCCTTATGTACTCAATCAACATATACATATGATGTACGACGGGCGATGGACCAATGACCGTGCAGGGGTGCTCGAACAAGCTTCAGATAAACGTGTAAGTCTATTCGGCTCAAGGTCATTCCACCGATGGGCCCCATGGGCGGCCGGCAACAACCACACACGTACATCCCTCGCTGTCTGGATGCTGTCAACATCGATATCAAGGTCACAGGATAAACGGTAGAAGGCCGCCACAAGCCGCTTTTATTTATGAGATTTTCTCAAACCCTATACCAGGACGCACGCCGTTCCACCATCACTCGCCATCATAACACGAGCCTGACAAGAAAGAGGGACACCAGCACCCGTGTACCCACGCCCAGTGACTTGTCTCGGGGCTCGAGGCCAGATGGTTACAAAAACAGGTGGTTGCCGCCAATTTGATGTCTGGGGGAACAAATCTGAGACACCCGAAAAGCAGGAACAAGTCGGAAGCTCTGAAAATCAATAAAAATTATATTCCAATTCCGGTCTAGAAACTTGCTCTCGACTTCTGACATTTCCAAGGTATCGCCGAGGCGAATGTATTGACAGATTGTTGCCACTTGCAGAACCACTGCACGCAAGGGGAAAGGGAGGCCGAGGACACAGGAATAGTGCATTGCTCTTCGAACTTCGAAGGATGGAGCGCTGGGTAATCACTGTTTACTCCATATGAGTACACGGCCTGTACGCATACGAACGTACCTTCACTCGCGTAGAAACGCGCTTTGTGACCGACGAATGATAGCGAGCGTCCGATGGAGCCCCTTGTGGAGGTCGCGCCCATTGATATGAGATATGGAGCCGGTCAAATGTGGCCAGACCACCTCGTTTTTGAATGAAAAATCACCATGTGCAGTGAGTGGGGTCCTTTCCGTGTTTCACAGGAAGTCCGATCGATGCGTATGATCGCCGCGCTTTCATGTGCCGTATTTCGTCGCACGTTGAACCTTGAGGTTACATTAAACTGAGGAGATGTCGTGGAGTAAGCGGATGGTGAAACAGGCCTGGCACGATGTCGGGAGAAACTGTCTATGTGGAGCGCAATATATTATGGAAGCGCGCTTAGCTTGGGTGTAGTGAAGGAAACAAGATCCCTCACAGTCGTGAAACTACGCGAACTCCACTACGACAAACTGATCAAGTCGCTAGAGACTGCGGCGTATTTGTGATGAAAAATCCGGCGAGTTCCGTCACGTCAGAACACTGCGTATGGCGTTTCAAACCATCGTGAATCCGCGGAGGACGACAAGGTTCATCTTTGGACGTCGCTTGAGAGTGAGATTGCCGGATATCATTTGTATGAATTGGTGGTCAACAATTGACAAAGGAGATCGGAGAGGCCAGATCGGGCATGGACCGTCAGATGACTGCCTTCAAGGGAATAGTGCGAACGTTGCGATCGAAACGATGCACGGTGGCACAAGTGGGGGTACAGTGTTTGCCATCACCCGATGACAACACGAGCGGGCTGGCCACGAACCCTAAATTAACGGATATGGTTAAAAGCACAAGAGTATTTCCCGATTAAAATGACCTCGTGTCGGGAGATCTGGCCAAGAAGCAGTCGTACTGTGCACTTGTTCACATGCCCTACCGTGATTAGCCGTACGGGTTGCGTTCGAGCGATTTGCGTGTGGATGCGGGGAATTGTGGGAGTCTAGACAGACGCGCAGAACGAGAGTGGACGGGAATGATGCAAGACGACTCGTTGGTGTTTGCGAGCCACGGAGGACAGCCACGGAAGATAGGTCAGCGCCGTCGAAGTCGGAAATGCGGGTGGGTAACCGTCCGCGTCAGGATCCAACCACCCCGGCGCCAGCAATTCGAGACGAGGTCTCGCCGGAGGGCCAACGCGCGCGAGCCTCGCTCTGAAACTCCGCGGGGGGAGGGGGCATATGATCAATGTCGTCTCTGTCAGGTCAACCCGAACACAAAGTGGCAACGAGGTTATGTCATCCGTCATGTGCTCCCGAACTTCGCACGTGCATACTTTCCTTACGACCACCATGTACACCCTTACTACCGCCCGCCTCATCCCCCGCCTTGCTTATGTCCGCACATTCCATTCCCCCTTTGTCGTCCTCAACGCCACCAATCGCTTGACTACCCCGCACCCGACCACCGCCACGCCCGTTTACGAGAAACAGAACGACGCTTCCCCAGAGCCACACCTGTCATCTTCAGGGACGCGCACCTATGTCGTATCAGAACCTGATCCATCCAACACCCCTTACCAGGTTCCCTCTGGCGCTTACCCTGCCTCCGCACCTTATCTCACAACCCCATCTATCAACACGCGTGCAGTGCTCGATAACGAAGCTGGCGTTGGGAAGAGCGCGGCGCTAAGGAACACCGCGGCTCCTGGGGAGACGGGCCGTAAGACTGGCGGAATAGGTCTCATGGACACAGCTGGCTCCAAACCGGGCAAGTTTTAACTTGGTGTCCACCAAGAGGAAGGGGTGAAAATAACTGGGGTGAGAGCTGGACCTCCATGGACATTTTTGTTTCGCTTGTCACGTTTGCGCCGAGTGTATATGATTAGGCAGTCTCACAAACTGGCACCGTATGATTAGTTTTCATCGTCGCCCGTTATCTTGTACATTGTGTCTTCGTCTTATCGTCTTACGTATCGAAGCAGTACCACAAATAAAAAATTCAATTACTCAACTTCCGACAATGCGGGGCTATCGTACCATCCGATCGCACTTCGAAAGTAAGATAAAGTAGACTCGTGCAATACAAAAACATCATGATATAGACAATGAAACAATCCCATTGGCCCACATGGGCTATATAATGGAATTAGGAATACGCAGAGGGTAGTGCCACGTAATGACTGTTAGGGGTATGAAGTGAGTTGAGGATATGGTCGACCTGCGAGAGAAAACGACATGATTCCCGTGTTCAAGTTCAGCAAGGTAGATGAGCATGTATAATAGAGGAAGATAGATCGTGCGCTTGTCGTTGAGTACCTCGTGCTGTCAAGTTCACGTTCAGTGGGCAAGCACGCAACTGGGTGCATACTACCTCACCAGAGTCCCAAAAGAAAGGTGCGACCTGCGCATGCCAACCAGACAGTTAACCACAGCTGACTTATGCCCTGCAGCAGAATAGGCTGGAAAAGATTCCTCTTTTCTTCGGGTGTCGGTCGTCCTCCAGATCATCGCCCCCACGCATCTGGCTTTCGAACACGGCCATGCGTGTATGCGTGCCGTCGCGAAGAATCGTACCAGTAGCGTCCTCCCGCGAGTTAGTAATATGCTTGCCACCGTTGGCTTGAACTCCATAAAGGAACGAATCAGACCCATCAGCGCGTCCACCAAGACCACCATTCATTCCCATCGCCACTTGTGCTGGGGGAGCCGGGGAAACCCTACCATATCCATTGGTTCGATAACCCGTCGGGGTGGGAACAGTCGCGTAAGGATGAGGAGAAAGTCCCGGGCTGTCCCGCGGATTCTGACTGACCCGTCTATTGACAGGGGTCATAGCCTGCCCGTTGACATCCCCGCGGGTCATCGAATCTCGCGCACCATGGCCTTCGCGGGTTCCTGGTCGTCTAGAACTCTTATGGTGAGCAGGTGTTGGAGTGAGAACTAGGGGTGTCGCTGGTGATGATGGGTCGGCTACCACGGGTCGAGGACGGCGACTGGTATCGCGATGACGAGGTGTGTGTGGGGTATGTGGGATATTCGCAGTTGCGGTTGCGTGTGCTTGTGCCAACAACGAAGAAGGCGTCTGGAGACAGACATTATGTGATGATTAGGGATAAGGCACGAATCACACACATTGCCAGCTTCCCATCCCCTGCCGTTGTTCAACAGCATCCAATCGTAGACACCATCATCTTGCTCCCCGACGTTCTTGAGAACCTTAGCGAATAACTCGCGAAGGAAGTCGTAGTCAGGTGACTCCTCGAACCCCAGCTTCCGCACATAGTTCATGTATATGGCAAACTCCTCTGCAGGGAACACAATTGGCACCATGAATCGAAAGGATTGCCACCGTCATGGCCCGCAGAAAGCGATGACGTTGCAGTGTACTAAGGATGAACGTACCCGGAAAGCCTTCGCACAGCTCCGAAATTTGGGTAGTCTGCTTCTTCTCTCCGATCTTCTCATACTTTTGCTTGTTAGTTGCGGCCCTGAGCCCCTGCCAGGGAAGGCCGCCGCGCAGGAAGTACATAAACACATGACCCAAAGACTCTAGGTCATCTCGCCGGGATTGCTCGCGGCCAAGATGAGTATTGATAGACATGTACCGGGCTGTACCAGAGAGACTCTTGCGTTCACGGTAGGGAATGTGAACCTTAGTCTTTGGATCTCGGTAGTGCTTCGCCATGCCGAAATCTGGACGGCGCAAAAGTCAGATCAACAAGTCCAAAAATATGTCTGCCAAAGATAACCAACGACAAGGGGATCAAAATCGATGCGAGACCGCGGGGAAGATGTAGATTGGAGGATGCCAAATCTCAGTATTTGCAAGAAAGATGCGTACCAATGATATGAATAACATTAGCGGTTTTTGTACTAGGGACACCAATGAGGAAGTTATCGGGTTTGATATCTCGATAAATGAGCGACTTGTCGTGGACTGACTGAATGCGGGAAATCTATAGTGGGATGAGTCCACGGGCAAACACAATTGAAAATTAGAAGACTTGGAGAGGGAGATAGGACCTCTCCGATCCCACTTCGGTAGACGCGCACAGATGGACACACAAAACACTTACCATTTGCTTTGCCGCCATGCATACTGTCTTGATGGTGAACTTGCGTCCACACATGTCAAAAAGGTCCTCAAGGTTAGGACCGAGCAGATCGATTACGAGGACATTGTGGAGCCCTTCCTGCCCGAAATGGTGGACTTGGGGTACACCCACTGGAAACAACTTAAACCGCGGACGAGAAGAGCGAGTGGAGTACACGCACATGTACCGTTCAGTGCTCTATAGGATCGGAACTCATCCCGTAATTGAGGTGCATCGGACTTTCGTGGCTCCTTTGGGAGAGCACGAAGATCAATAGGTTGTCTCCTCGGGAAAACGGAAACTTACGAATTTGATAGCAACGGGCTGGTTTGCGAGAAGCTTGATGCCTAGCAAGAGGAAATGTTGAGTTCAAGACGAGTTGACTATGAGACAATAATAAGATGGAGTAGAAGAATTATGGGTCGACGGAACATCGATGATGCTAATTTACGGGCGTGTAGTATAGTTGAAGAGGAATAGTGAATCTCCATGGTCATGGGACAGACACAAAGTAGTCATCTCCGCGTTGGATGATTCGAGCGCCTGGCACCTCCAGTCGGCTCCCACCACACAGCGAGTGGACCGTGGAGTTCTTCTGGAAGGCATGGTGGTCTAAAAAGGCCTACCTTCGAAAACGACGCCAAAGGAGCCTTCTCCGATTTTCTTGCCAACGCGGTATTGATTGCCCACGATGCCATTCGAGCTGTTGGACTGCGAGTGATGCCCCGGGGATGAGGCTATAACATGAGGGGTCGTCATTCAGGAAAGAAGAAGAAAGGGACACCAGTCCTAGGAGGATTGAAGGAGAGATGCGGGATAAACCGGTGCTGAGCGAAGAGTGCACCTACTCGGGGCAGCGAAAATAAGGAGAAAGAGTGGACGAACAGCGGACTTTGAATTCACTCGCTGGCCGACACGTTTCTGCCGACATCCACAACAGCCTCGACGCTCATTCCCAGCGTCCTTGCTCGTTCCTCTGGTGGCGCGACCCCTACGCGATTTGCTCGCCACACCGCCGCTACCCCGAGGCGATTCGCTTTCAATGCAACAGACACATTGACGGTCACCGGTACAGGCATGCTCGTCACTGGCTGTTGCCCACGTGGCAGCAGTTGTGTCGATCACCATGCATGTACATTTTCACGCTCCCGGGATCCGCATGAGAGAATAAATTCAACGGTACAAGGAGAGAATCAACGCGAGAACAGCTAAATCGTGTGGGAACACTCAAATGTAGACTCATGACTGGAAGACGAGAATCTGGTGTGCGGTGGCGGTTAGGGGCCAGATGCCCTCAACGACTGCATCCTCCACATCCATTTCCTTCCTCTGTAGGATAAAATTATGTACCACCGTCTTGTTGGAATCCACTGCGCGACAAACCACAAACATCCCAAGCCTCGGCCCTAAGTAAAAGATGTCGTACTCAATCTGCGCGACCGCCGAGTTCGGGGCATTCGAGTGGAGGCGAGGGAGCGTTAATAACGTGGTGACAATGTCGAGACGAGTCCGTTTCGCGCCAGAAGCTGTATACCACCAGTATTAGTCACTTCCTTGATCCCCAACAGGAAGACCCACAGGAGCATTGGAGGGAGGCTGCCGACACGGACGGGGGCCTTCCGTCCATGTTTTGGACCATGTGGTGAACACGATATGCAAATGAAGCCTTGCTAGAGTACACGGAAGCAAGGCTTGCCCTATCAGATTCGTAGCTTTGGATGTATCTATCAATGATCCCGAGGAGTAAGTTGGACGCTATCCAGCAGTTCTCCTCCGATTGCCTACCGCCGAAGATAGTTCAAAGTCATTTCCGACATCTCATCCTCTGCCGCGGAAGGGGTACCGGACGCGACAGGCTGGCCAAAGGCACTCCTAGGAGGTTTCGGAGGGGTGCCAATCTGGCTACGCTGAGATGAAACATCTGATGGTATAGGTACGGGGTTTGATAAGCCGTGAGCGTGACCACGCGAACAATCCGCCGGGCGTCCAATATGAACTTGAATGGGATTTTGCTCTAGGTGTGAATTTGGTGAGCAAGTTTCTCTTCCTAGGAGCTGCGATCTTTCTGAACGGGGAGAGAAACTTTCCATTCCGCGTTGCGGCTGGTTGCCGGACATTAAGGAACGCCTCGATGACGGCCGCGGGGGCACTGGGATTCGTTTTTTCGACGGCGGTTCAGCATCAGAGGCGTCATTTAGCACCGGGGGGGACAATGTAAGGCGTTCCTGGGCGGTGCTAGTGGTCACGGACCTCAGAGGCGACTCCTTGCGTGGGGAGTGACGCCACTGTGCATTGGATCTGTGGGCAAGTGTGATTGTGGCGGCCAGATCCTGTGGGTCGGGTCTAAGAGTATTTGACCAAACAGGAACATGGCTTCTCCTGTGGGCTGGTCAAGACAGGGGGTGCAAGAGATATCTGTAGCGTACCAGTCGATGACCAAGCCATCGTCTCTAGATTCGGTGATGGATTACAGTAAGCCTGAGAAGGCAGGGAAAGAAAAATATTTGTGCAGAACCGACCTGAATAATCTTCTCTCTGGCATGAGGCTTAGTGCCTCTAATTCCTTCACGCACCGTGCTACCCATTCCAACCGATTCCGTTTGTAATCCGTACAGGATGGAAGGCAGTCGTTAGGAATGGGAGCGAAGCGCTTCGCCCCGGAGGTGACGAGCCTTTTCTCGACGAGCAGGGGAGATGGGCTGCGCTCGGATTTGACCTGTGATGTTGATGGATAATGGGACGGGGTTATGTTGGACTCGTCCACATCGACGAGGGTGCGTTTAGGGGGTCTCGAGATTGGCACTGGACTGCTCATGCTCAGAGCGCCAGTGGTTGCTACTAAGCTTGGTTTCAAGTGCCATGAGAAAACTCTAAATACTAGTGGTCCAAGTAGCCCCTAGGAGCGATACATGACTCGGAACTACAACAAATCTCTCAAGCTCTCTCGTCAAAGTCCACGGCATCTAAGGCAGCCTCTTACTTGTATGCATCGCTCGCTTAATACGAGTACCCGTCTTGCCCTCTCCTCCTCGCTTGTCGCTGCAAGTAGGTCGTCTACTTCCCCTGTAGACATTTTCCCGGACAGACAAACACTGTGCGTACCCTTGCTGACCCGCCCCGTGTCTTCAGAATTGGCAGCGTCTGCATCCTCTCGCCCCGCGTTCATGCCGGTTGACAAACTGTTCGCACCGCGGGTGCCGAGAAGGACGTTGACTCCTTCGCCATCGCGGTACTCTACTGCCTCGACGGCGGGGTCACCAGGATTATATAGCTGGTCGAATGAGTATCATCAAGGATGTTAGGGCTTACTTGTTGTCACATTCGATACTGTCACAGGTGCATCACGGTGATTGAAAAAAAAACCTGTTGGAGTGCGGCAACGTCAAGCTTAAAGCTTAAGCTGTCAGTTTGTCGCACGTTGCCGTGCTCCAATACTAGTACTGAACGTCTTTGATATAAGTACTCCCAATCATTAACGTGGCTGAAGCGCTGATGGCGCCGACAGGCTAAGCGAATCAGCTGATTTCACTCGCATGGTGATCGTGTTAGCCGATTTTGTGTTAGCCGATTTTGAATCAGTCTGTCAGACCTCGAATCATGCTAATGGCTGTACGTCGTGCCTGGCATGGACTGATGGCATACGAGAAAAACTGCGGCGAGCACTGGCACACCCTGTGATTCCACTGATGGCGTGTTGGCCCACGAACGTTCCCGCCCACTAGCCAATGATTACTTCCCGTATAGTTCCACGTTGTCCACTTGGGGACGTAGCGGGTATAAGAACAGCCTAAATATGATACTCGATTAGTGCTGGCCTCTGTCTCTGCTTCTCATCCACCAACATGTCCGAGTCCCAAGCCGGTGGCCTATCTAGGGTCTCTCTCATCTTTGCGTACGTATTCATCCCTTATCCCCACCCAATCCACTCATATCTTGATTAGTTGTGGAACCGCCTTGTTTTCCGACGGTAGCCACCTCGTCTGATGATCCGTGTCGTGTGCACTTAGCTCTGTCATCGTCAGGTTATTCCAACAATGTCATTGGAATGGGTATGTCTTCCACTCAGTGCACCATAGCCGCTATCTCAATACCACACCCGCAGTTAACACGAGTGAGGCACTGGATCCCTTGAATCTCTATTTTCGTCTCATTTCGCTTGCAGTCTTGGCCACCATATACGGTTCCGACGCGCTGAAGGCAAACAATTACAGTAGTACGCTCACCAGTATCACCTTTGCAGGTCCCTCTTCCATTCGTCTGGTTCATTTCCGCGTTCTGAATGTCATCCCTAGGCACTCTGGTTGGCATGTTGACCTTTGGCTGGATATCCGACAAACTCGGGCGTAAAGTTGGCATGGTGAGGGCCGGTCGGAACTTGAAGCTGTAATCACACTCATCTCACATGGCCCATCAGATGACCGCAACCGGTATCGTCGCTGTTTTCGCCGGCTTATCCGCTGCCTCTTCGGGTGCAAATGGCAGTTTTGGCGGGATGATTGCTATGCTCTGTGCTTGCCGGTAAGTCAATTGATTGGCCACTACTGTATCGGCCCACGACAGCCATCCATAGATTCCTGGTCGGGATTGGAATCGGCGCAGAATACCCTTGTGGTTCCGTCTCGGCTTCAGAACAAACGGAAGAAAAGGGCATTGCAAAGAATGCTCAGCATCGATGGCTGGCACTCGCAACCAGTATGTACTTTCGTGTTCTAGCCCCGTTCCAAGGAATCTAAATGATATCACAGACACCATGATTGACTTTGGATTTGTAATTGGCGCCTTCGTGCCTCTGGTTTTGTATTGGATGTGGGTTGTATCGTGCCACAATGAGAACTATTCTTACTATTTTCTCTTTTTGTGTAGCTTTGGGCCCAACCACCTCCGGGCTGTATGGCGTCTTTCCTTGGGTCTAGGCGTTGTGCCAGCTGTCGCTGTATTCTTATGGCGTCTACGTATGGAAGAACCTCCAAGTTACAAAAAGTACTCCATGAAATCCGTGCGGATCCCATACTATCTGGTCATCAAGCGCTACTGGAAAGGGCTTTTCGGGATCTCCTTGGCTTGGTCAGTGGGCGAATCTGTTCTGGATTCGGTTGTTCATTGACTTTCGCGAAATATAGGTTCATCTATGACTTCATCACGTACGTATGTTTAACCTATTTTTTAGTGTAATCCTAACGCTCATGCACTCAGGTATCCAGTAAGACCGCGCCATTCCGTTTCTGCTTTATGAAGCCTGATGTTCATCTATGAAGTTTGGTATCTACTCTTCTACGATCACAGATGCGTAAGTTGGATAAAGCCTCTGACCGAAAGCGAATTTTGATTCTGTAAAGCGTTGTTGGAAAATCCGCTTCTCTGGCTGTTGCCTTCGGGTGGAGCGTCGTTATTAAGTTCGCTTTCCTCCTCATCCCACATGTTATCGCTCACAGTTTTGTTAGCCTTTTCTACATTCCAGGTTCGCTCTATTCCACCCGGCCTAACGAATCATCATTAATATAGGATGCAGGAACTGTTATTGGCGCATTCGTCGTCGACTACTTAGGGCCGAAGAACACAATGGTAGTATCTTTCTGCAAGTCAAGAACAGTATGATTGTGACACTCATGTCAAACTGCCAGATCACTGGATTGCTTTGTCAAGCAATTATAGGGTTCATTATGAGTGGTCTATACACCCGTATATCCAAAGAGATCGGTGCATTTGCAGTAAGTCATGGATCGGATAAATGAGCTAAAGCTTTCATGTCCACTTTCGACCCCAGGTCGTATATGGTATCTTCCTCAGTTTTGGAGAGTTCGGTATGTGAGCCAGTGTCTCCCAGACATTTTCCTCATATCTGTTAGGTCCTGGAAATTGCCTTGGAATTCTCGCTTCCAAGACCTCACCCACCGCGGTCCGTGGTCAATATTACGGAGTGGCTGCGGCCATCGGAAAAATTGGCGCATTTGCTGGCACATATTGTACGTGGAATACGTGTTACAGGATTCGCTGATGATTGACTAATTGCGTCTTTTGGTCGATAGCCTGGCAGTCGGTTGTTAGTGGTACGTATCTGTGAATTTAGACTTTACTTGAGCTCAAATGCTGCTCAGATTTTGGTGGACCCAGTTCGATCAGGGGGACCACTGGTCCCTTCTGGATTGCTAGCGGTCTGGCAATCTTTAGCGCCGCAGTCGTGTTTTTCCTTGTCAAGCCTCTCAGTCACGACGGAATGGCAGCGGAAGACGAGGCGGTATGTATCGTATATCCGTTTCCCTCTCAAGTGCTTTGTCGTGACACCTGTTCTATAGTTCCGTCTGTACTTGGAGGAGAACGGGTTCGACACTTCTCAGATGGGCATGCGAGACACGGAGTCTTCGATTGATTACTCCCATGATGAGAAGAACGACACAAATGCCACGGCCCAATGATGGTATTTACCCACGAACTTGAAATCTCCTTGCCGTAATCTTGGTCGTATTGCTTTCTACTGACATCGTACCATTTTGTACTCAAATCTATATCCGATGAGTCGATCTGCACGAGAGCGCACAATGTCTAACTCAGATATGCCGATCTAGCACATTACTACGGTTTTGTCCACTGATCCTGCTTTTCCCTGTCATGAGTACTGTTGTCGCAGCACAGGGAAAAGTCGGGCCCATGATTTTTATCCTTCTCCTTGTCCAGCTCATATGTGTAGTCCTCGTGGACGTGTCCTACAGTGCGTTTATGCAAGATTGATGATCTCAACTCCGGATCCGTTGTTTAGCTGTCATTTTTATACTCATCACGAAAGCAGCTCCAATTAAGCAGTCTCTGGGCTCAGTGAATGGGCTCAACCAGAGCTTTGGGTCAATTGCTCGTGCAATTGGTCCGACACTGATGACATCACAGTTGTCACTATTCGCTGCTTCTAAACAATACAGTATTCTGGGTAGGAACTTTGTCTTTATCATCATGGCAATACTTGCTACGATCTTGGTTGGGTTATCACAACTTTTGTCAGACTTGAGCTTGCAAGAGGGACAGGGACAGGGACAGGGAGAGGAAGGGTAGAAAGTGTCGTACATGAACTTTTTACACAAGACTATCTAATTACCTTGTTTACAAGGTCAATCCAGTTGGAATTAGTGGCTGTGGCGTCTCGATCCCTGTCCTCCCCGATTCGTTTCCGATACTCTCCGACACGTTAGACCCATGGGCACGTGCCTTTGGCTTAATAATCTGTTTGCTTGCTCCGCATACCTAGGCTATGTTTTACGCATGCCTTTTACGCGTGCCCACCATTCCGTTGTCTGTCTTTCCTTTGTGCCAGTGTTGAGATGCTCATTTTCTGCCCGTAGGTGTTCGTTAGGATGAGTGGTGAATAATCTCTCATTGAAATCTTGCAGCAACCTTATGCTCTCCCTTCCTCGACTGTGAGACAAAACATAGGCATTGAATGGCGTGAGCTCGCCAGAAGGTGGATTTCCTATGTCCACGATCACTTTGTTGATTGTTTTACCTTGTGACTGATAGTCCGTTGTCTTTCCGTCCCTTGAAATCATATGTTAAATGTTCGTTCAATCGGAACGAGAGGTAGCACCTCTTCTTCTAATCCTTCCAGTCGTGTTGCCTTTGTACACTGCAATTTGATCAACACGTGCTGGAAGATATCCCAACTCCACAATTCCGTTTGACGAAGCTTTTTCACTGGTTTCACATTTGTCCAAGGTAATCCACGCAACCTCTCCTTGAGTTCCGTTTGGTACATCCAGGTCAGTTTTCATGTTGAATGTGACCATGACTTGCATCCTGATTGCCAGCTCCACCGTGTAACTGGTCCGTGTTTATGACATTGACCATACCCCTTCCTCCAACAAAATATGTGGAGAGGCTACCTGGAACCGTTGTGGTTGTTTCCATGGCGTTCGCACACCACCATTTTAAAACTAAGCATCGCATCTTCAATGCTGCCTGTCGAGAACTTGTGATATTACGAGAAGCAGACGATCTGCCCTCCAGTCCCTACAAGAAGAGACGCTTTGGTCGCAAACCTCTGTTGGATAGTGATGATGAACTTGACACAAACACAGTGGCATCTTCTTCTCGAGGTATGTATTCGATTTCGTTAACTTCTTCTCTGTATCTTTCTAATTCTCTCATAAGTGTAAGCCTCTCATCTGCCGTTGCTATGCTCTTCATTCATGTACTTCTAATATGTTCACAATCATTCACACTCGTCCATTTTCTTTGCTTGAGTGACATTTTTTTGTATGTCGTTTGTCACCCTGATGATGTACCATGCTACTAGTATGATATTTCTTCTCATCCGAATTGTACTTTCCTTGATACTACACAAGCTATAATCAAGCCTACGTCTACATCGAATCTCCTTTTCTCTCAATAAATGTTTTTGTTACCCTGGTAAACAAGGTCCCTGCCGGCGACGCGCGGCGCTCACCAAGTATAGTAGCGTCGTTGGGTTGTTTTCGCTGTTTGTTGACGCGGCGATGATATATTTCCTTTTACGGTACCGCGTTGCCCCGGGCCTGCGCATCTACTCGCTCGTCGCTGCTTCTTTCCTTCCAGTCTCGTGCTCACTATGACTGGAGCCTTAGCCAGTCGCCTCCTGGTTGTTCCAACACTAATATGTATGCACGAAACCTATCATCAAAGAAAGAAATTGGTCTGATCTTTATCCATCCAACAGAAGGCTAGTAGAGTCGAGCCGTCCTGAGTGTCTCCCTTTGGAAACCTGGGTATCCGCACTCGATTTCCTGCGTGATCTCTCGCTTGTAGGCAGGGAGACCCCCCATGTAATTGTATTCTCCGTTCTTCTTTCCTCCAGCGTTACTACCATCACGACTATTCTTGACCAGCGGAAAGAGCGTGGTATTGAACATCGCATCAATGTGCCTCCTGTAGTTGAGCGCAGCGTGAGAGGTAGGTGTGAATTTGGTGACACCGTGTCGACGAAGGTAGTTAATCGTTTGCACGATCCAGGAACCTTGGACCTCTATGGATGTCGGTACGTTGCAGGGCGCCGGTCCTTGGGGACCATGCGCAAAGTAGAGGTTCGGGAAATTGTCGATTGTCATCCCTAGGCTTTTGATGGCACACGTCATGTCGGGTGGTTGAACGATACGTGCAGCTCCTGGACTTACTAGGTGATCGTACCGTCTTGCCAATGGTCCTGGATCGTCTCGCCGTTCATACCGCGCATGTCCAGGCAGAGAAATGCGCCAGCATATGACTCGAAACCTATTCAGCTCCATTTGAGCCATGAACTTAGCTCAGTGGACGACCCGCACACTCACCGGTGGCAAGAATGAGGACATCGAGCTCGTGCTCCTTATCAGTTGTTTGCACACCTTTTGGCGTGATCTCGAGGATGGGAGTCGCATTGATGTCGATGATGTCAACGTTATCTTGGTCGAGGACCTCGTAGAAGTGTTGCTCTTGGCAAGCGCGCTTGCAACCAAATGGGTGAGGTGGTTCTACGGGCGCTATCAATTTTATTTTCTCGGGGTCCTTGACTTTCTTAATGACTTTCTTCCTCCAGAAGGCATAAGCAGCGTTGTTGCTGTCCTTATCCCGAAGGAGGTCCTGATAGTTGGCTACTATGAGAGATAATGTGCTTTCAATGGCCAAATATCATCAAAAAATGACCTACACCAGAATTGGATACCTCCGCGCTTCCACAACTCTTGGTACACCGCCTGTCTTTCCTCTTCGCTATCTTGACTCATCGGACGTGGATTCCAGTCGCACAAGTTTCCGCAGGATGTAGTTGGGAGTTTCCGGTATATCTCCCCATATATTGGCTTGAAATGATCCTGAACTTGCTCGCTGACGCGGTATTGGCCCATAGGTATGGCGAGATTCGGGGTGCGTTGGAATACGGTAAGTTGTTTGACCTAATTCACGATGAGTGGATTGACGTGACATTTCACTAGTGCACACGTACGTGGCGTCCGATCTCTTGGATCACTTGTACTCCACTCGCTCCAGTTCCTATGACCCCAACGCGTTTTCCGGTTGTCTCTATGCCCTCCTTTGGCCAGCGTGCCGTGTGACTCCAGGTTCCCTGGAATGTTTCTAGACCCTTGGTCATTGGAGTATTCGTTTTGGACGCAAATCCCTAGCAGAACATTGAGTCGTGAAAGACGCCGGCAACGACAGCACTCTCACCATGCACATTATTAAATAGCGTGATGCTGCCTTGTACATGCCATTCTGTCCGTCGGCCGTAACGTGCCACATGTGCGTTTGGTCATCCCAGTGTGCTTGGGTTATACGTGAGTTGAATCGGCAATCCTTGCGAAGGTCGAGCTTATTGTCAACATAGGCGAAATAACTGATTAATCACAAGTGAGTACAGAGGTTTTCAGAGGGAACGAAGTCGTGACGTACGCTTGCATCTCCTTCCATCCCGGGAACTTTTCGTTCCAGGTCCACCCCCTCCAGAGCTCGGGGCGGGAGAACTCGTAGATGGGGATTTCGCTGTCGGTGCGGGCACCGGGGTAAGTGTTCCAGTACCAGGCACCACCAAAGTCGGACTCGGCTTCGAGGAGCTTGCATCTCAACCCTGCATCGCGCAGGTGAATGAGATGATAGATGCCTCCAAAGCCTCCGCCAACGATGATTGCATCGTATGTTTCCTCAGCCATGATTTCTGGAATGTGCAGTTTTCTGGGTGAATGAATGTGCTACTCACCGTCTTTTATCCTAATGAATGCTCGCCGGTTTTCGGCACACGTCGGAGACAGTCACTGCGACAGTTAGACATGAATATAGATGGAAATTTTCATAGTGCAAAAGTGTGTGTTTCTGCCAAGCCATGCAGTAAATGGGACTTGCCTTAAGCGCCTGGGTGCTGTAAAGCGTCTTCTGCGTTGCAGTCACTTCAGCTTTGAAAATAAATTCTTCGCGATCTAGTTTATCGTTTACAATCATTTTACAGCCAGAGGAGCTGATGGACGAGAAATCTTCTGGGAACTGTGCACGTTACCTGGCCCTTGGATGAGTGCTCCGAGCCTGATGACGTAGTATAAATCACCTACGGAATTATCCGTGGCAAACCCGACTACCGCCTTACCGCCTTTACACATGTCAATGCAACAGCTGTAGGAGCGAGGTCGGTGACGTGAACGAAGCAGCAACAACAAAGAGCTGTCTACTGTTGTTACACATTTGCTGGCTCGGCCAGTAAATTATAGCATGCTGCATTCTTTAACGCTCATGCACACAGTTGAGCGCCACAGATCAACGCGCAGGAAAGATCCGTGCTAATGTTTGGTTACCAGGCACCGTTGCTAGTGGGGAGAGATTGATATTGTGGGGACGAAATCTGGCTCCGTAGTAAACTTCCCTATTTAAGTATGTAAAAGGAATTGTTTGTGCAAGTCCTTGCGCTTGATCGGTTGTACATGTGCACGGCGTCACGGGTCTTGATCATCTGAATTCATTTCGTTGTTGCAAATAGCGAGAGTTTGGCTCGCCTGCCTTGCGCTTTGATCCATTGACGTTCCACCTTCCAAAATGACATCGCTAAGCCGCCGCTGCCTCTTCCACAATGCAGTACGAGGACGCGGTAACATGCGCCCGGTTCCGCCCACCATCACGGGCACCCGTCCCTTCCGAGGAGAGCGAGGACACGGCGGCGGCGATGACGATGACGACACGATGCGTGACACGTGCTACCACAATCACCTGTTCTATACGACGCACCCCCATGCCACCCCCACCGTCTGTTCCTTGCGACGTAACGACGACGACGATACCGCGTGCCACCACCTTTACCATGCCGCAAGGACAGGGGCGAGGATGCGACGGCGACAGGGTGTGCGATGCGTTTCGTGCAACCACCCGCTTGATGCATGCCCATCCTTCGCCACCCAACGACTCCGAGAATACCACGATGGTGATGGTATCAACCCTGCCCATCCGACGGTGGAGAGGAGACGTGCGACGCGCCCCAAACAAGCACCACCGCCCATCCCTTTTACACACACATGACAAGGCAAAGGCGTGGTGACGGAGACGGGCCTTCACCACCGTCCCTTCGCGCTGTATCGTCGACGATCACGGGGCGTGCGACGCGCCCCATGCGAGCACCATCGCCCACCCCCACCACGCAACTAGAGGCGGCGTGCAATTGTGCCCCACGCGACCATCCGCTTGCGCCCTGCCATGCAACGACGATGCCGTGGTCGACGACGCCCTCACAGTGTCACTGACGAGCCAACCTAGTTGGCAAGGACACAGCGACGAGGACGGTACCACCACGCCCATCCGTTTGCCATGCACGCGAACGAGGATGGCAGAAAACCTGGGGGTAACACTTTGCAGTTGGATACGTTGCTCTTCAAGTTGGCGTTTGACATGTTCGAGGCTCTGATCGTACATGAAATTGCCAGGTGCTGACTTGTCTAAGTGGGTTGGTCAGCGCCTTTCATGGTCCTGTCGCTGTTCCTGACCATCCTCATCCTCATTTTCCTTCCCCTCTAGTCTCACATTCCAATGATCATGCAGACAGAGGTCATGACCTAGCCTCTAGGTGGTGCCAGGTGTTTTCCAATCATGCTAGATAAAAATCAATATGTGCATCCATCATGACCATATTTGTCTATACACGCCTGATGAGCAATGAGTCCATCCACACCAACCACACAAGGATCCCGATCTTCTTCTGTGAACACCACGTCTAAAACGAACAACGGGCCAATGGCGACGTGCATCAGACAACCCTGGCGACAACACACACGTAAGACACTCACTCCTTCACTCTGCCGCCCAGTGCGCGGTCTGGCATCTCTGGTTTCAAGTTGACTGGGCAGACATGTCGGTACTGACCAGAACGAATGCACGTCTGGGCGAACCCTTGCGGATGAACATGGGCCGAGAGACGGTAGAGTTTGGTAGAGGAGTAGTACTGGGGGTAAAGCGTAATAATGACTCCTTGCTCGTGGACAAGGAGGCCGTCGGCGTACCGCTTGTCTGGGACAATGTTGCTAGTGTGTCTCTACTAGTACATGCGCGCATGAGTCAGAGTCTATCAGATGATAGCCAGCGATACGATGTGGGCAATACCTCGATGTCTCTGATGATCCGTTACACTTCTGTGAAAAAGAAAAAAAAAAGACCATGGGAAAGAAGCACGGCATTTCAAGTTTTCGAAGTCCAGACCAGGGAAACGTAGCTCCAAAGATTGAACGATCAAAGTCAAGGTGTTGTCCCAAGCTTAGTTCTGGCCTTTTTAAGTGGAGATCTGTGCGGAACAAGCACTATAATTGTGTACAATGCAGTCCCTCATACCCTACGAGCAGCCCGAAGGTCTGAAGCAAAATCTTGGAGTCATGATTCCCTTGAGAGATCGAGTAGGATTTCACGAGGGCGTCCAGACACCAGCCAGAGGGCATGAATTGATCCTTGAAGTGTATGACAAACATTTCCTATGAAGAGTCTTCAGCGCATCGCGAATCTCGCTCCAACAGGTTATCATGGAAGGCACTTCGAGCCAGTGACACGATCCGGAGTCCAGCAGGCATGACGGTAACGTTGTTCCAAGGCGACCACGCGGAAAAGGTATCTTCACAACGTCCGAGCGGGCCAAGCATCGACAACGGCGGGCTCGAGCAACCCGGAAAAGGTGGAATTCGTGAGTTTTGGTCGCACTGAAACAATATTGCTTGATCCTGCACGCTCAAAACAGGCAAGGTAGTAGATAAGGAAGCGGAAGCATCGCCGACGGGCGATATCCCGGAGGACGGCGCTCTGGCAGGATCATGACGTGGCGGGGTCCGGGGATGGAGCCATGATATCCGTGTGCGTGCGTCGATGAGGGTGAGTCGACGGGTACCGGAGGTCGTAAATACGTTGTGCGAACTTGAGATCTGAGCGTAGTAGGCGCGGTGAGACCGGCGTGTTCTATTCCAGTGTGAGAGATGACGAGCTGAACCGGTGGCGATGTAACGATGGAAAAGGTGGAAGTTCGAAAAAAAAGTGGGAACCGCCATGGCCAAGCGGCGAGAAACGCTAAAGAGGGAGGGCGGTCGACAGAACCGGACCACACTCCATTGGGGCGACGACGACATACGCCGGGTACACGATACAGGCCCGGGCCACACTGTGTGACTTGAATGGTGTGACAGCGAATATGTGAGTCAGTAGGACTTACACCATACAAAGTTCAATTGTAAACAAGGTTTCTGGCCCTTGCATCTAGTAGGTATAGAATTGCCACACGTTTCATGGCTGTGCGAAAAAAACTCAGGGCGGCTTCAGCTGTAGACTGACCGGGAGTAGTTTTCGTAGAAGGACAACGTAGAGAAGTGAGCATCTGAATTGTCCAACGTGGCTTGTTATGGACGGTGCGCAACGGTTACCCAGCCTGAGCCTCCGCTTAAACTCTATATACCGAGTGAACTTCACATGCGAGCCAAACTTTAGTTAGAATTATAACAGCAGAGTCCATCGCACCTGAAAACTCACCACTGTGCGCCTGCCAACAACAGACCGTCGACCAAACAAGCGGTGACGTGATTCTCAGAAATGCCTAGATTAATGAAATCTGAGTTGTCCACAAACTTCACCTACCTTGCCCGCTGTATAGATTTCACCGTCACAGTGAAAATGGTTTTGCGACTAGCAGCCAAGAAGCAACGCATGAATTTCAAACTTTTGAGAGAAGCGCATTGAGGTGTCTCCATGATTATCTGCACCGCGCCACCGAGAGAGCATAAATCAACTTAGTCGTCTTTAAACAATTTGCAGGTGGTGGTACAATACATGAAACACTCCACTCGCATTGTTGTCCAAAGAGGGGTTGTTTGTCATTATTTGTGTGTGGTTCACTGTCGCTCTTGTTCCTTGGCCCTCTCGATTTCAACTTGTCTTCTTCCACCACGTCCATCTCTTTTTTTTCTCAAACTAACACCACTTTCAACACCTTTTCCTAGACGATGTTGATGAATCAGGTTCTCGACTCGTCAAACTCGCTGCGCGACCCAGACGATCGCTCTCGTGCAGTCAAACGTTCAGCCTCTGTCGCGTCTCTCCCAACCCCTCCACGTACCCACCATAAACGCTCACGGTCGCGCGCGCGATCCTCCACATCTCATTATTCCGGTGGCAGTGGCAGCGCCTCGGAACTAGACGAGGACCTTGGTAGTGGTTACCCCAAACGTATCAAGCGCTTCAAAACAGCTCGCGATAGCAAGATCATGAGCGACGATGACGACGTCTCCGAGGATGAAAGTCCAGAGCGTAAAAAGCGTCGCACGCTTAGTGTCCTCCCCGGTCACGACGAAGATGAAGACGAAAATGCGTTTTGGACTGGTCGCGTTGGTCAGTCGTGTGGGGAAAAGCAAGAAAAGAGGGCTGAGCAGGTAGACAAAACGGAAGAGAGTTCGCCTTCACCTGCGATGCTCCGCTACCGTGTAAAAGCCCCCGTATCCCCGCCACCATCGAGAAGGCAACCAGCGATCCAGCCTGCTCGTGCTGCTTCCGCGGAACGGGACGTGTCTTCGACCGACTCCGTTGCACCTGTTACTCCGCCACGTAGACTGTTTCTTCGTGCTCCATCACCTTCCGCCGCCCACGCAATTAAAACCCCCACGAAACCCAAAGATATCAAAGTTTGGCCCGAGCGCGATTCGCCAAACAACCCCTTCCTTGTTGACTCGGGTGAAAACGCCGACTTACGTTCGGAATGGGATAGTAGCGATGGTGAAGAAGAGGTCGTTGGTGAAGCTCGGGAACGAGAAGGAACACCTACTCCGACATTCGAGGAGAAGCCGACGATCACATATGTCTTGTAAGTACCGCGCTTATATGCTCGTCCGATTATTTCTTTAGTTCAATGATTTTCCAGCCGTGGGCAAAAGGCAACTTTCCACAATCCTCTCTTCGGACTAGCTCCCGAAGTGATCGCTGCCTCCAAATTGCCTATTGACCACCCCGATTACGAAGCTACCGAAGCCTGTCCTCCAAAGAAATTATTCTCTTCTGGAATGCGAAAATCCCGGGACCCCAGTCACGAGAACACCACCCAGGGGGTGAAACGTGCTGAGGGCCAGCGATCGGAGAATGACCATGAGACATCAGAAGGCGAACAAAGTGGCACCGGGACAGAGTCCCGGAAGAAGCTCTCTCTCGCAGACGGTGCTGAGACTGTACCTTCCAATTCTGTTCGCGAACCCTCCCCGCGGCAGGCTGACAACGAGGAACTGCAAATTGCCCGCGAGGAGCGCCAGCGCAGAGAGACGGCAGCTAAATCACGTCTAGCCTCGAGAGATGGTCTCCGTGCTGGTGCAATCCTCACTGAACGAGATGAACCTGCACGACGGGCCATGGGTCCTCTTCGAAGTGCATAGACTCTTCGAAGGTTTTGATCTCTTACACCCTTCTTCCTTTAGTCACTTTTACTTCTGTGCGTGGACTTTGTTTGTCCATTTACTCCTGCGACACCTTGATCTAGTCTTGCATACTTCTTGATGATGCTCATTCTCGTCCACATTACCCATCTACCCTTCCGGGTTGTGGTTGTGATGCCCATGTTTCTATACGCATTTACCTCATGCGACACCATGCCTACCCGCACAGATCAACGTATTCATACTTACAGCTCACCCGTCTCACGCTGGCCATCCGCAGCTATCTACATCAAGTAATTCAATGCACCATCGTAGTCGTTCATTTATTCCCACTCCTTGATAACAATAGTGATTTGTATGTATGCATGACGCATGGCCAATGAAGATGGCAGAGTAACTATTGATGAGTAGAGTCTTTGCTTAGCAAGATCCTACTGTCTTGACCGCACCGAGTTTCCGGCACACATGAAGAGCATCTCGGTTTTCTGGTTCCTTCGGTGGTGCTGGAGAAACATGTGTTTTCTTACAGGAAATCTCAGGCACCAGCCTCGCACCAATAGCCGCTGATCCAAACTCTGGTTAATAGAGACCACAATGTCATGTCACTCACTCTGTCATGATCATCGGTATGAACGTTGTTACAGACCATGCGCAAGTTCAAACGTTCACTGGCAAGGCTCTACTTGATGTATGTTGGCCCATCAAACGAGTTCGTACCTCCGCTGCCAACTCGGAGGCGGAATGCAGGCACGTGCGTGCGTCTCAGAGGCACCGATTGCGGCCCGAAGCGAGGACGTCATGTGCATCGTGGAAGCTAGGCGAGGTCTCAATAGGTGTGGGACAGCGTTCCTTGTTCATTGTACGTGTCGTACGCTGACTCGGAGGGGGGAGCTCGAGCCTGGTACTAGTACACTGGTGGCAAGTGTCAAAAAAAAATTGGCGGTCCAAGGATGACTGGTGACAGACGGGGAACCAGCGGTTTCGTTCGGCTGTTGCAGATTTGAATGAAACGCGTGAATGCTCGGTGAGTCACCGACCTGGCAGGCATCAAGATTTAGTACTCAGTCTTGAATTTGAGATGCTCGGAGTCGTACCGCGGTCACGGCTGTCAATGGCTCAACCCCGAACTTGGCAGACAACATATCATGGTGGTCTAGTGAGAGATGGTCCGTGTGGATCCAAGTCGGTGACCCGAGCTTCAAGTTTTCCCCTAGTTCTGGAGGGATTTGAAAAATTGGGGCTCCGAGACCGATGGAAGACTCAGAAGGTACAGAATGATCGGCCAACAGTTTGGCACGGTCAGCGCGAGGGCCCGCGTTATGAAAGACGTCCTTGAAGGCATCGGATCGGAAAATTATCATCATACAGCCTGAAGGGAAAACAGGGCATCGGAGGTGTTTCACCGGCGGTGGCGCATTTTGCCCTTGCGGCCCATCCGAGCCGGACGGTAGATCCGAGTCCACAAGAGTACATACGTATCATGTTCGAACACATGTGCGTGCGTCCAGACTCTGACAGACAAATCATGCCCTCATCCTCATCTGGATGAAGACACCACGATTTGTTCCGGACCTGTTTCCTGTACCCGATGTAGACCATGATGACATGGCAAGTCATTGATACACAAGGATTCGGAGTTGGCTCGAAGTGGAGCACACGACAGGATGGGGTTATCGGCGGAACCGTCGCAGTTGGTGTAACGAGATCGGTCGAGAACATGTCCGGCGTACAAACGTGTGTCCAATATATATTATGTCCGGTGAAACATCAACCAGCTGATGCAAGCAAACGTGCGTTCTAATATATAAGTAGTGGTGGGCTATGTACGGAGATATCGCAGATTGGCATAAAATGGAGCAGTCCGTTTACTTCTTGTTTGCAGCTCTGGTATTCAATGTTGACTATCCGGTCGGCGACAAACACGGGTTGCAGTGAGGACCGCAGCAAACCAGAGACGCTGGTGCCGTTTAGGTTCCAAAGGCAGTGAACTCGGCGAACGTGGGGGAAAATAGAGCGTATAGCATCCAGAAAACGACAAGAGAAAGACGTGATTGTAAACCGTAGACGAGGAGGCGGGACTTTTCGTGTGCACTTATACGTTTTTGGGCGTACGCTTTTCAGCAAGCTCGGCAGCGAGCACAGCGTCTGGATCACGCCCTGCCACTTCAGGAAGGAGAAGTGTGAAACCTGTGGAAACGGCAGTTAGTACGGGGTTACGTATAGATGCGATGAAAGCAAGCTCGGACACCTACCAGCTCCGAGGATAGAGCACGCGAAAAAGACTGTTTAAAAAGATGCGAGCACATCAGCATCAGAATAGAGCGCGATAACACAGACACGCGCTGTCTGAGGAGGACTCACTCCAGAGTACGGCAGGGATCCCAATGGTCGTTGTGAGAGTGTTGAACACGAGTGCGGAGATGATCGCACCGGCTTTCCCACAAGCAGCAGATATACCATGCGCGAAGGCACGATACTTGGTGGGGAAGACTTCTGCCGGGTAACACTGAGTTACCATGAGTCTGAGCGTCAATCAAGTGCGAAGGAATCGGAGACACTTACGTATGTCGTGCTGGTGATTGCGCCAGGCGATGTGAGTGGATACCAGTGATCATGATGATGTAAATGAAGTTGACTCACGAGTTAGCTCCAAAGTTAAAAAAGAACTGGGAGAGTGGGTCAGCCAGGTTGATGACATAGTACAACCCTTAAACGCACCTGCAGGAACGTGAAACAGACAATGAATGATGCATTACTGGACGTGCTGAACGCGTTGAACTTGCCAGCCAAGATGCCCACTAGCGTTGGTACGATTGAAACGAAGTCCTGACAGCTGGGTGAGGAATGACTTACAGAACAACGCTGTCATGAGGAATCCCTGTATTTGGATGACCTTGCGGCCAAGCTTCTCGATGGTCAACACAGAGACGTAGTAACCTTGTCACGTAAGACACTGAGGATCAGAAGAATGCTCACGACTGTCAAAATACTCACCAGGTACAAATCCAAGCACGGTAATGATAATGTTTCCAGTAGAAATCTTGAAGAGCTTCTCCCATGGCGTACCCGTCTTACCAGCATATCCGATTGCCTGGAGCACGACATTTTGGTTGAGGTTGATGCCATAGAACCTGTGTTCTGTGTAAGCTCATTACCCCGCTTCTGCCTTCTAAAAACTCACGCAATATCCAACAGGAACCAACAGACGCAGGTTCCAATCAAAATCTTTGCATGACGCCACTCAGAGAAGTATTCCAAGAATTCTGGTGACCCATGAGCAGCCAATCATACGAACGAGGAACCCATTTACCCTTGAAGTGAGCTTTTTTCGTGAGCTGGGGCTCTTCTTCAGCCTCCTCGGATGGTTCTTTTTCTTTGAGGGTCGTAACGCTGTCTTCATTCATATGTTGTGCCTCTCTGTAACGTTTCGACTCGGGAAGCGTCAGACGCTGGTATAGCGTAGCGAATGCAGGTATAAGCGAAAGACCGACGCAAATTCTCCAGACTAAGATAGTCATTAGCTCACTGTGGAGTCAACCGAAACACACCAAACGGTCTACTCACCTCCATCCACCTTGGATGT
>QFES01000138.1:0-32252 GCA_003316375.1 Tylopilus plumbeoviolaceoides
GCTGCCACACGGCATATAAACCCAGAAAGGTCCTTGGAATTCTTCCGCGTGGAGCCACCCCGTTCCTTGGCCTTGATCAGGTCTTCAAGTAAACTTCCGATATTTGGAGTACCACTGCTACACAACAGCTGTGAAAGGATAGAGCGCAGGACCTCTGCAGAGCTAGATGACCGCTCGCTTCGAAAATCACAATAGAAAAAAGTGAGGATTTCTCCCTTGCGTGGGTACTTTTCGAGAGAATCGATGACCGACGACCTACAAAGGGTCAGCACCAACAGGCAAGATCTAAACACAAACATACGCCAATACAGATTTCCCCGCCCCAGCTATCATCGTATCTATCGTGTGAGTAAAGGCTTACAAAAGCTTGGAACGTCTTACGTTTGCCCCTCAAGCATAAAAACGCATTCTCGCCGTCCCTCCACATCTTGTATTCGGCTGTGTCAAATAACCACCTGCATGTGTCAGGTTGGCGAAGCGACAATGTGTCATCGTGCTTTTCAGCGCAGTTCCATCCGTCGAGCCACTTCACTATCTCTTGTTTTAGTTTCGCTACGGAGGGTATCAGATAAATCGAATTGTTATGTGGTCGCAGTACCAAGTTTTGTTACCGTCCTCTGATCGGTAGATACTGTCTCTTGTCTTCTCTGGTTGACTATGTGGTCGTCCTCAACCGTGTTTACTATAGTTCTATAGAGGATAAACCAAGACATGAGATTGCAGAGCTTCGCCGGACATACTGTAAGCTAGTTTGAAGGTAAACATGAGCGCTTTGGTTGATAGAGCCGAGCTCCCTCCGCATAGAATGATTCGCGTATCCGTCTGCCGGTGGCACGGGGGAACTGAACACGGTTAGGGCACGAGCATTAAGAAAGTCATCTGACATACTTGATCTGCATCTGAGTGGCGATAAATAAAGCCTGCTGAACAAGATCAAGATCCGGTTGCACAACGGGATTCGGTTGTTGTGGGACACTCTTCTCGTTGTTCCTGAGTGATAATGTTAAAGATGTGTCATCAGGGCGCTAAAGAGACTTGCCAGATTTCTGTCGAAAACAAGAAATGAAAGTATGTTTTGCGCGAGTTGAAATACTTGACTGCCTCTTTGATCTCGTCTTCGGGGGCCGTTGTAGTCCGTCCTTTATGAAAGAGCCGGGACACCCATGAGGATGCATCCTTCTGGAGCATGTTCTCCATCCGGAGTAACGTATCTAGACATTGCTGCGGCTCATCTGTGTCGAGCCAATCCCGCAGCCTGACGTCGTATGCAGGGCCATGTAGAGATGTTGACCTGCCCAGGAGATCTGCGATGCACTCGCATGCAACTGATATTTTTCGCATCTCGTCTTCCAGTTGGAAATGAGCGCGTTGAACACCACACTTATTCTGGCGACGGGCATAGTCGTTGGCACAGGAGGTGACTCTTTTGGCGGCTGATGCAAGTTGGAGGAAACTTTCGCGAGAGCGGTCCATGATGGGGAAAGGTAAGAGCTCGGAGCGCTGAGTCCTCAACGCCTCATGTCAGCTTGGCCAATCTCCCATTTCGGGATCCTAAAATGATGGCCGACGTGCAAATAAAGATCATGATGTCAGGGATGTCAGGGACCACAAGAGCAGCGACACTGGTAGGTAGATGAAGGAGAAAAAAGCGAGAACACCAGTGACCACCGTACAGCCAGGCAGATGAATCCTTAAGGGTTTCCCTCTCGATTATCTTCCACGCACGGATGGAGTGTCGGCTGGCGCAAGGTAGCGGTGCCAGAGCCTGCGGCCTGTGTGCTAGGGCTGCACATTGCTTCAGGCGGTGACAAACGCTACTGGCAACGGATTAATCGAGTGAACGGTCGAGTACGAATCGATCAAAAGATGCGTTCAACTTTCGCCCAAGTTTGACGTCTTCCCACGTGACCGTGCCTCCACCAGACGCGTCGCGTTCGTCATGTTCCCTCCGACCTCCTTCGTTTCACCACTCATCATTTGTCCACAAAAAATGCCACAGAAAGTCTCTCGCTCGATGAACCTCGTGGAAGACGACGATGACGCCCTGTCGCAATACAGTAAGGCACCCGATAGCGACGATCGGGATCTAGAGTACGTTACGCATTCAAATCGTTCCACTCGTCTGACGTCCCTGTGTCGATCCTAGAGTATACGCAAAGGCTGTCGCAGAGTTCAAGGGTGCGTCTGAGATACCCATCTCCTGCGCCTCAGGTCCCCATAACCCTGCATAAAGTGACATGGCAGAAACAGAAAAAGGAGAAGGAGAAAAAGTTTCTGAAAAGGGCACAAGCCGAACTCGACGAACACGTCCGCCACCGTTGCTGTTGTCGTGACACGTTTGACTCACAATTACTTGTTTTTCTTTTGGACAGGTCGAACGAAAGCAAGATGAAGTCAAAGCGATCATGCGAGACATGTGAGGCGCATATATGGTCGAATGTTTGCGAATGTCAACACGTCGACGGTCAGGGAAGAGACGTATCAAGAATTCCTTTTGAAGTATGCTTCTATCGAGGACAAGATACGTGCGGTCATCGTCGAGATCATAGATAAGCAGAAAACGCTCGTGGTTTGTGTTTTTCAGTAGATTCACGATGCATATATACAGCTCATGGTTATTTCTAGGCGCTCTCTGTCAGAAAGCATCAGGAAACCGTGGAGCTTACTTCAAACCTCGAAGATAGCCAATTGGAAGGCATCAAACTAATCAAGCAGGCCTGTCAAGGTGCGTCATTATGAGGAAAAACCGAATGGCCTATTCTTTCATATATTTCACTGCTTGTTTTCAGACTTTGCGGGCATGACAGACGCTTTCATGAAGATTTGATCTTTCCAAAGTATACTGCCTTGCTCATGATGTTATCGGACGAACTGTATACCTCTCAATCGCCCATTCTCTGTCTCTGTATGTATGTCTGTCCAACCCATTCAGCACCTCATTTGTTTTCTCCCGTGAGAACGGTCCTCATAAGGTGATGGCGGCAGCGTGAAAGGGCCGACCTCCGTGTTTACTGACATAGTTCAATGTTCAGCCTCATTGCGGGAACGGCAGTCGACAAACTTTGGGGGCCGACCTTACTGCCTCGAACGTTCGGCGATCAGGAGGTGCACCGCCTTGTGTGGATGCCAGTCGACGATCACCGGATAATAGCTGACACCGAATGGCCGGACGCTCGTGTTGCCTCATGGGTAAGTGAAACAAGGCTGCACAGGGAGAGGAGGGTCAGGATGATGCATAGATTGATGATCAAGTGCTCGTGGTAAGTGCAGTTTGGAACAAAGAAGTTTGTTGACGGTGCATGATAGTTTGGATGCCTAGCTTCGCGATTGCGATCATCGAGCTGATTAGCCAACCCACGCTCCCGCCGTGGTGCGCACCGCAAAGAAAAACGCCATCGCGCCATAGGGTATAACGCGGTTCTCGTGAACGCCGGAATCAGCCAACGCACGGGTCCGAGTCGACACCACGCACATGGAAGCCCAGAGAATGAACTTGCTGCTCGCTGCGCACCCAGACTGATACCAAGCACTTGGCAACAGCGCCTGCAAGCGATCTACGAGTCACAAGATACTTGGCGCCCCCGTCGCGCACGCGGAATCATTTGTCGGTCACCGGTCCGTGAACGCGTGAACAAGCACAATCGGTCACCACGTTTCAAGGGAAAGGAAGGGGAAGTTTAGATCGAACCATAAACCCCGCTGGTCAAGAACGCATTCGTGCGTCCTGCGATATGATTCCGTCTCACCTTCGTGGGGCAATCGCTCTTGCGTGTTTGAGAACTCGTTCCGCCCTGGCGTCCCCGTGTGCATGTACATGTGTGTCTAGCGTGTCTGAGTCAGTCGAGCGCGATGGTTTCCATTCCAACCCGTGGGTGTCGCGTTTTCGTGCCTTTGACTGATTAGGTAGCAAGGAAAACGTGGGCCCTGCGATGGATCATATCGGTAGGCAGTGCGAGCCGGGCCCGTCAGACACGACTATCGAAAGTGCATCACAAACGATGGGTCGCCGATTAATACTTCCAATAGCGCACGTCGGATTGACGAACGTGGAGCTAGGATAAGCCGGCGGAAGTTGGCCAACGCACAGCCACAGTGTCAGAGACCACACTCTCTGTTCTGCGTGGTCACCCACGATCGTGCCAAGTGATCTCTGCGTTGCCAAGCCCGTGGAGCACACATCAAATGTTGCTGACTAGCGCGTTTCGTCCGCCCTGATTGACACAGGACGCGTCTTGCCTACGTTTTCAAAGCAACACGATCCAAGGCTAACACGAAGGCAATGATGGTGGAAACAATGTGGCAGCGTCCCCGAATAGCGCCAAAATCTGCATTCCGGAGTGCGTGGAGATTACATACAATACGCTCTCCTCCTCTCTACTTCCTCTCGCCGCATCCAGACGAGCGGCTTGTGAGCGCCCAAGTACTGCCTTAGAATGCATGAAGCTCAGCTTTTCTAGGAAGCTGTGAAGGAAATTCACCATTAATCAGGCCATTAATACGATCGCTCTATCAGCGACGCGCCACTCAGCCCTAGCGTTGTCGATGTCGAGGTTGCGCATGCGTTTCAACTCGAGTGCTTCAGTGGCAGTGCCATTCTTTCCGAACACGGACGAGAGCTCAGCATCGAGAGCGTCGAGGTTGAGGTCAAAATCGTACAAGGCAGGAACGTGCAGGAGAATGCGCCTCGGTTCGACGTCCAGTGTGGAGTCAGGGATGACTGCGTGTGTCTGTGTGGTATGGTGTGGTATGTCATCACTTGGATGCATGCTGCGGGGAAGGAGGCGGTTAAAGGCTACTTACAACGCCAGGAACGTCGAAAGTAATGCGGATGCTTGAACCCTGTTGCGTCCAAGACCATGCGGGAATGCGAGATTCAGAGATCGGCGTTTTAGAGGGCGTCTTGAGAATACTCTTTAGCTGTGTCTTTCCAGGCGAATTGGAGGGGAGGTCGGCGACTTCTTGAATGAGCTTCGCGGGTGATTGGTGATTGGGGGGACCAGATGGATACAGCGCCTTGCTGAGGAGTGCCCGACGGGACTGCGGCTTACCCTTGGAGGCTATGTTGGGCGTGCCGATCTGGCGAGAGAGGACCAAAGTTGTTTGTTCCTCAATACGCTGAAAGGCAAGCTCTGGGGCGTAAGCGGTGAGTCGGAAATGAGGATAAAGCGGGGCGGCGAACACTTACCAATGATGAAACTCTTGAAGTCAGGCTCTTTGAGGCAACGTGACTTGATGGACGGGTTGAAGACGCAATCGAACACGATTACTGGCAGACCCGCTAACGGAAAACGTCAGTGATGCGGCTAGGCGACGCAACGACGCACACGGAAGGAAGGTCACACCGACCTTTGTCAGAATCTCGGCGGGCATCTGATAAGAAAATGGGGACAAACCAAGCCTCAGGGCTGGATTCGTTGATGTCTAGACCCTGCATTGCACGAAGTATCGCATCGTCGTTCGCAGGAGGTGGCGAGGGAACATTGGAGTCCCAAGCGAAGTTTACGAAGATTTTGAGACCCTTTTCGACGTGAAGATTTTTCTGAGGGTCTCCTGTGTGGACTAATGCGTCGTTTGTGGCTCTCGATTTTACACAGAAACCGGGTACTGGATCGAGCGTGACGGCAACCTTGTCGGACGCAGACTGCATCAGGTCACCGGCCGTGTGCAAGAAAATTTGATCCGATTAGGAAATACAGATCTAGGTGACTCGGTATAAAAACGCACATTCGTTGCTCGGTCCCACTGCAGCTCAACGAGAAGTCCCTCAGCTTCTTTCTCCCTCTCACCATGTCTTCCCCCATCACTCCTTTCCCCGAAGATGCTAAACATCTTCACGAGTACATGCAAGACAGACGGGTCATCGGCGTATGCCACCACTCATATCCCCGTCCCTCGGCCCTCACTCACCCGTTCCGAACAGTATGACCCTCTCGTCCAGCCCGCTCTGCTCAGGCACGAAATTACGCCCACCGATGCGTCCCAACTCACCATTGTCTCCGCTCGCTACAACGCAGCCCGCGTTCTCGCCGGCCATGACGACCGCGTCCTTGTCATCGTCGGCCCCTGCTCAATACACTGCCCCGAGCAAGCCCTCGAGTATGCCAAGCTCCTCAAAGCCAAAATTCCCGCTTGGGACAATCTGCTGATCGTTATGCGCGCTTACTTGTAAGTGATCTAAACTTATCTCTACTTGTCCCTGCCTTAATACGGTATCCCATGGACAGCGAAGTGGGTGGCCCACCACACCAGAACCCTCTTTTAGCTGACCCCTCTGCAGAAACCCAGAACGACTGTCGGCTGGAAAGGCCTCATCAACGATCCCGTAGGTCATGTCTTCCAGCTTAGGTGCCTTGCTTAACCTACCATATTTATCCATCCAGGACATCGATGGCTCCTTCCAGATCAACAAGGGCCTTCGGACTGCAAGACAACTCCTCTGCGATCTTACCGACCTCGGTGTACCCGTCGGTTCAGAACTCCTTGACACCATTTCCCCTCAGTACATCGCTGACCGTGGGTAATTGCTTTACTTCATTGGACATTGTTTCAATGCTACCCTTATAGTCATCTCCTGGGGTGCCATCGGCGCTCGAACAACTGAATCCCAACTTCACCGAGAACTCGCCTCCGGTGTTTCCTTCCCCATTGGGTTTAAGAATGGCACTGATGGGAGGTAAGATTCTCGTTTGCTATTAATAATCAAGTGTCCTCATTACGTGTTCCTCGTGTCAGTGTCACCGTCGCTATTGATGCAATGCGTTCAGCTTCGAATCCCCATGCGTTCATGGGCGTGACCGAACACGGGTTAGCCGCCATCGTCAAGACAAGGGGAAATCGGGATGT
The DNA here is from genome assembly GCA_003316375.1 of Tylopilus plumbeoviolaceoides. NCBI lineage: Eukaryota > Fungi > Basidiomycota > Agaricomycetes > Boletales > Boletaceae > Tylopilus > Tylopilus plumbeoviolaceoides. Next base: position 6,844 of record QFES01000138.1, read on the forward strand.
CCATGTTATCCTCCGTGGAGGTACCAAGGGCCCAAATTATGCGTCCGAACATGTCACAGCACATGCTAAAGCCATCGGGAAAGCCCGACCCAAAAGCCACCCAAGTATTATGATTGATTGCAGTCGTATGTATTTTTTTCTCATCTGTTATGGGATATGGCTTTAACAACGATACTAGATGGTAACTCCCAGAAGAACCACAACAATCAACCAAAGGTTTTGGATGACATCTGCTCACAGCTTGCTGCCGGCGATAAGAACCTCACCGGTGTCATGATCGAATCAAATATCAACGCTGGTCGTCAAGAGGTACCCCCCGAAGGCCCTAGTGGTCTCAAGCATGGTGTTAGTATCACGGACGCTTGCGTTGACTGGCAGACGACGGTCACTATGCTCGACAAGCTCAACGAAGCCGTTGCGCATCGCCGTAACTTCCTCATGCAGCAAGGCTTCCAACGGCCCGCTGGTTTCGAACGTTCAAGTCCACCATCCCCCTGAACAGTTCTGGTGTAACACATCTGTTCTCGCTCATCTTGTATCTATAGACACGCTCTAACTTAATCTTCAAGTTATTGAGCCAGCGAGGGCCGGGAACATTTGTAGGGCTAGCATCATGTTGGAAGTCGTCCATGCAGTATTTCTTGTTGTGCAGATATCATGCTCATCTACGATCGATCCGCTGTCGGAATCATGTACATTCGCACCAGATATATCTAAGATCTAAGATTTCGAGTCCCAAGTGTGTTCTCACCGATTCCCATCATGTTCAGGTCGTTGGATAATAGCAACCCGTAAGCATGCCTCGTTATACTCCATTCCGAGTCGCGTCAGGTAAATGAACGTTTGAGCTGAAACGCCATGCACGTTCGCACCGTAGCACTGGAACTGGGCACTCGCTCGGCAAAGAAACGTCACCATTCCGTCAACAGGCATATTTCGACCCGACTTCAATCCGTAAACATTGTTCGGCATTATTCGGCGGTCATCTCCACCTTCAAGCTGCTCCATGTTAGCCCCACTCCCACTTTCTAGAATCAAGTCGTTGCCGCACTGTACCCGGCGCCTCAGCTCATCGTCCGAAGTTCAGAGGAATGGCCCATGTTTGAACTTACAGGTCTGATTATATTATGTGATGTACGGCAGTTTTTCAAGTTGAGGCAGGTCACCGTCGCCGAGAACCCTGTTCGGCAGGTTTCGATCATGATCAATAATCTGGTGGCGATAAACCGCTAAATCAAACTTGAGGTTGGTGCGTGCTGGGACCACATCGGCTATCATCCCACTTTGTGACTGGCTTGAAGTCCATCATGATCAATGTGCCTTACTGGAGACGCATTGGCCAGCGGATGAGTCGGACTCGGACCCCATTCTTGCCTATCGTGATTTCCCTGCTCCTCGAGTGGCTGACCGCATCTGATCTGTTGCAAAGCGACGCACCGCAACACGGCCTGCAGAATGAAGTGCCCAGCATGTGCTGCGGATGTGCTGACATGATTATGAATGACAACTTGAATGCTGAGCACACTGAGTCGGCGCTCACGCGGCCACGCGAACTGAATTGGCACTAACGGCTAAGCTGCCAGGGCCGCCAGGGCCTCGCCTCGTGGTGCTTATCTTTGGGATGCCAGTGGTTCGATTGGTCACAGGCGGAGCGCCGAGAGTTCGGTCTTGATCGGTTCCTGCCTTTTACAGTAAATTCCTGCTTTCTTCCAAGCATGCCCAAAGAAGCATTTCCAAGCATGCCCAAAGAAGCATCCGGGGTACTGGCACTCCGAATCGACTCTCTCATAACTGGTACCCCGCTTCGAATTCATCTACTTCACAGACCGCAACATCTATGTTGTTTATAGCATGTATGACCTCTGTTCCGCCGCAGGCCACGGAACCCCACCCTGAATTGATAGGTTGTCGTGCTGTATCTTGACGTACATGGCTCAAGTTTCGTGCTGTTCGCTCCCGGTCAATGATTCTGATATCCGAACAGTGAACGTGTTTTGGATGAGTCTGAATACCTCCGTTACGCCCCCAAGTGCATGAGATCTCAACGTTCCAATCGGTCCAGGGACGACGATAGAATACACAGCTATGACATTTCCGAGTCGCAAAGTGCTGGACACGCTCGAGCTCGCCCGCTTATTACGATACTACCGTTTGCCACGCCTCGACGATGCGATCCAACGACGCGCCCGACCACCCAGACCCAAACGCATTGATCATCTTCGTCCCCGTGCCCCGCAAAACTTCCTTGATTCCCACGTCGAGCGTCTGCACGTCCGTAGTGCCTTCAGGGGACGGACGACCCGTGGTATGGACGTGTGCCTCGCGTGCGAGCTGGCGCAGTATCACGAGAAGAGAAGCAGAGGGGATACCGTTTCGCATCAAGTACCAGGCGAGCCCGCGCGAGACCTCGTCCGAACTCGGTGACTCGGAAGTAGACTCGGACCGGGGATCTGTCACGTCCGGTTCACCGCGGGCGTAGCGGCCGAGGGCCCTGACGAACTGCGGGTGGTTTTGTACTTTGCCAAGACGCTCATCGAGGGCTTGTAGAGCGCCGGATACGGTATTCTCGCGAATGAGAGGCGGTCGTGGATTGTTTTCTGCTCGACCGCTGAAGCGACGGTCAAAAACTTTGCTATAAAAGTCAACGGCAAATCGGAGATCTTGCAAGCGCAGGTGGAAATGGGATGTGGTCTGCGGTTGCGTGCGGTATTGATACAATGTGAGGTGTGATTGAAGTGTCTCCATCTTGTCGTGCAGAATGCTGTCTAATAGTGCCGCGTGGCAATATGCGTGGAACGTTCTTTCTTCGGGTGTCTCACCATCGTCGCGAGAGAAATAGTCGGCGAATGCTAGGAAGAGCGTGTCGTTTGAAAATGAAGAGATGAAATGAGTGAGGTCGCTGGCAGGGTGAGCCTTCGCGTCCGTCAGCTGCGGGAAATCCAGAGTAGCGGCATCGCCAGCGGAGGAACCAGAGCGAACGAATAAGCTCCTACTCCCTCTGGGATCCTCAGTATAGCTGAGGAACGCTGTTCGACGTTTGACATATAGAGTTTGATTCTTCAGAAAACTCATCTTGTGCTCGGGGACGTTCTCAAAGTCCACAAAGAACGGCCAATAGCGAGGGGTATCTATTCTAATGGACACGAGCTTCCCGAAGTCGGGTATGAGCGTGGGTGAGATGAGTTGCGTGACTCCCTTCTCGCTTCCTTCTTTTGTCGTGATCTTGACGGGCAGGTAGACTGCCTCACGCGTCGTGACGTCTCGCGCGATCAGGCAACGAGGCTCCACCGCAAGGACCCACAAGTGCCGCAACGCCTGAAGATAACTCTTGTTATCCGACGAGATGTGGTGGAAACGGGGGAAGAAAGCGGTGACCATGCATGCAATGGCCGCGTTCGAAGTGCCCAGAGTAAAACGACCAGCCCCAAGGAACAGTAAGCCGAGCGATAGATGTGTCGCCACATGTACACCATATCTGAATGCCTGGTGATACATGCCGAACGCGTACCTGAGTCGCCTCAAGCACGAGATCTCTCCAGTGCCTGCCATAACCATGCACAGTGAGATTGAAATGAGATTGAGGCCTTCCCGCACAGCCGAACGCTTGATTTTATGGTCAAATGCAGGACCTAATGTGACATTATATATCGTTGTGGCGAGTTGAATCAAGAGACTTGCCACTCGTTGCAATAAATCGACTAAACGTGTCAAAATAGTTCGACAGCATGATGTACGCCTCGTGGCGGGCAGTGCCAGCATATTTCAATCCAACGGCGAAGCAGTAGCCAGCGATGATGTTGAAGTAGGCCAACTCGATAGCATCGTCCGCTTTCTGTTTGTTCGCGATGTGGTCTTGCATAGCCGTCATGATGGGTTCGGGAATCTGGGACATCAACCAGTCGGCGGTGGATCCAATCGTGTTCCACATGATGAGCGACCTCGCAATCGTACGCATGACCAGGAAACTCGGTTGAATGTGATTCAGCTCGATGACCGTGCTCGGGAGTTCCAAAATGTCTGCGACATCCTTCTGCTCTGTCTTCAAGTACATCAGGCCCAAGGCAATAGTCGCAGCCGGAGAAGTGATGTTGACATCAAACGTAGGACGGCTTCGCCCTGTGACGACGGTCTTCACTTCGCCGTGAATCAGCATGCGCAGTCGATGGAGACACGCGATATCGGCTGGAATAGGGGACCCTTTTCCGAGCATGATCATCCCAAAGGCAAGAGCAGCGGAATAGGTATAAGCTTCTCTGTGCTCGTTGCTGAGATCAGGCTGTACAAGGTCCTTGCGACTGATTTGGTTGAGACAAACTTCAGCCATGCGACGGTCCTTGGTGCCCAAGTAGAGAAGTCCGACACCCGCGAGTCCGGCGGCTTGCGTCATGAGAGACACGTTAAGGTCCACCGTTGGCGTCGGAAGCAGTGCTGGCGTGTGGACAGCCAACAACTTTGTGACGTGCATATTGCCTGACCCGACGTTCGCCGCGGATAGACCGAGGAGGACGCCAATGGATGTCAGATCGTGCTTTGGCGTGAGATATCCAAAAGTATGCCAGGTGAGCATTTCCTTGAGGTGGCCTGTCAGCCCGAGTCCATACAAGAACCCTGCGTGCTCGGGGGTCAATTCTGACGGTTTGTTGAACGCAATCCAGGAACTCTCCACGCCTCGCGCCCAAGGAGCGATGCGTAGGCCCGCGGCAACTCCGTTGTGGAACTCGCCCCAGTTAGTGCATTCTAAAGGAATCTTGCCAGGTTCAGGTCCAATGATGATGTTGGAAGGCTGGATCCTGATTTGATATTCCAGTTTGGGAATGACATATGCTTCGCGAGTGACCGTGAGCACTGAGCCAAACGTGAACATCGCTCTGCCATAGGGCAAGGCCAGTGTCCTCTCCGCGATTCGCACAACTTGGTGCTGTTGCTCTTTCGCTTGGTCGTGTTCACTGAGGATGATCGATTAACTCCGATCGAAAGAAAGTTGCTGTGACTCACTTAAAATCTGGTCGCTCGATGAGCCGGACAGATGGAATCGTCGACGAGCACAACATGCGTGCGACGTCCTCTAATCGCCGATCTTGACCAAACCGTATGCTTGCAAAAGATTTCAGACCGAGTTCCACGCCAGACAGCGTATCGACTTCGCCTGCGCTTGCGGCTTTCGCTTGTTCTACCAAATGACTAATAGTAGTCCGACGATGACAAGTCTGTAGCAAGTAGGGAATCAGTCCACGGCGACAACCATCCATTGAAAGCGAACCATATACGTTTCTGCAGACTGATAAATCCCCTGCTGCGAGATCACCGGTTGAACCATTGCAACACTAAAGGCTAGGTCGCGTCGACCAATCAATTCGTAATGCTCCGGCTGCCAATGAGAGGGAGGGGAGAGTTGACAAGTTCGAATGGCTTCCCGTAGAGGGGCAGCAATGCCCAAAGGCAGACTGTCCAAGAACAGATGCCCCTTCTTCGCTGTACCCCACATACGCACAAGAGTCTCGACTGTCATCTCGGCGCGTTGCTGCGCAGATGTAGTCGAGCCCTCAGAAAGACAGAGGTAGGCGGTCGTGAGTCGTTGAAGGGAGCTCAATGGTTCGACCTTGCCAAAGGCATATGATGGTTGGATGTCGAACATGGCGGCTAGACGTGGGGTTTCGTATACCGGAAATCTCCAATCAGGGTTGCTAATTCTGCCATATAGTATTGCGGCCATGTCCGGAGGCCAAACTGGTATTCGATCGTCAAGCATCTCAACCCCTAGAGGCGAGGTCAGCTTAGTCTGAGAACGGCCAAACCTGCTACGTACGTGTGGTAGAAGGTGAAGGCCAGGCAGGCATGACGTTGGGACAAACGCGCTTCCAATAGTCCGCCCACTCCGGCCGTATTATGTGTGCGATATGGCAAACGAAAGGCACAAGCAACTCGAGGGAGTCATGTCGGTGAACCACAAGCCGAAGATCCTCGGCGAGCATGTGCAATGCATATAGCACGGGTGCCAGCAAAGGGTTGGGTTTTACTGCTACCAGAGCGAATTGCCGGCTTCTTAGATGAGAGGGCATAGAGAGGCGCTGCAATGCTAGATCATCCTGGAAAGTCCGGACGTTGACACATAGAGAAAGGAACTGTTCCCAATCTGCAGAAAGCGTCGGATAGTGGCTGGCTGAAGGGGACAGCCCCAGATCCAGGATCTTGATAAGTGCGTAAGACAGTGCGTGGAACTCCAGATTCAAGGAGCTGCTGAAGTTGCGCAGGGACCATGCTCGGAGAAACTCCAGGTGCATGGCAAATGCCTCTCCTGTAGGGATGACAAGGGATAGAACTTGGAGTGCTTGGTTGACCAGGCGATCGCGAGGGAGCATGTCAAATTTGCCGCGATATGTCTGGCCTCCGGCACAGACTAACGTGACGGATGATACGCATGCTGACTTGATCGCTGTGATACCCGTGAGGGGCAAAAGTGCGCTCTTTGCATCATCAGGGTTCTCAGCCTGGGCAATCCCCAATACAATTGGCAGTTCTTGCAGGCCATGGGTGAAGATGGTGACCGACCCATCAGACTTGACTGCTAACAGATCCCATATCTCCTTGCGAGTAGCGCCAACAGGGACCACGGATACGGCGTCGATGGTTGTCAAGTATTCGCAAGCCACCGTCTTGTTTGCCTCTTGTACAGAGAGGAGGAAAACTGCAGTTGGGACGCCAGCCATGCAGATCGCCAACAAGGTATGGTCTCGAACGCCATCAAAACGCTGGTCAAAAAGAGCGGCGGAAATCTGAGACGATGGTCCCTGTCTAACATACGACATGATGTTCTGAACATGTGAGCAGAGTATGCATGAGACTTACAATACGCCTGGATAGGGATGGGTGATCAACCTCTGCGCCCAAAACGAAGCGTTCATCCTGCCATGCACCGAGGCAGCTGCTTCTGCTTCTGCGTCTCCGTCACTCCCGAGAGCCATTCGGTCCAAATTGAGGCTGAGGTCAAAGCGAGATGATAAGCTATGGCAAGGTTGATAAACGTAGCGCCAAATGGACAACTCGTGTCGTTCAGAATTGAGCGTTATCATGATGTCATCGATGGCGAATGGTTTCCGAGATACCCAGGCGACTTCTTCGACGGCGGGGATGACAATTAACGGCCGGGTGATGTTTTCTTCTTCGTCAGAAAGGCGAGCGAGACGACCTGGGAACCCACCTACTATACCGGCAGTTATGCCGACAGCAGCAGGCTCTGAAAAGGGATTTGTGATGGTGAACGTAGTCGGAAGAGGCGCGTCGCCAGTGGCGCGAGAATCGTCGATCTCCAGCGGATCGAGGAAACGTTGTATCATGACACCATGAGGATGGAGGGGCCAAGCTTTGCGAACGAGAAAAGGAAGAGAAAACGTGTAGTCGGTTCCATTGATCAGGTAGACCTTGCCTATGCTGCGTAGGAATACAAACACTGCTGCGACTTCCTCTTGAACGTGTTTGTTCTTTTGCCGCTCTTCCCGGATGGTCTTGAAGGGCCCAAAGACAGATTCAGTTGATGGGTCCGTCTGCTGCTCGCTGCGTTTAGACGTGTAATGTGCACTGCCGTGCACAGGACCCGTGGTGTTCGTGGTGTAGGCGAACCTCCCGATGCAAGCGCACTGTATATTCTGGTCTTCGTCAGAGAAATCCCATTTTCTTTGGATTACGCCCCCATGGCTGAGAACCACGCAGCGATCGTTCCATGCCAGCTCCTGCTCTGCCCACGAGTCGCATCCGTCGTCGTACAGTGGCGCATAGACAGCGTTAATTGAGTCGGATGTCGAGCCCTTCAAAGCAGCTCTGATTGAACGAAGTAAACTAGACTCCTGGACCTGTGGTTCTGAAGTGCGTGATGTTTGGTGGGATAGAAACTTGACGGCGGCGGAGGGTGTTTCAGGGTGAGCTCGAACGACGACCGTGTCGGGATTCATGGTAGGTAGCAGTGATGCGATGCCGGGCTTGGTTTAACCTACCATGAAAGAGATACAGAATCGTATGGCACGGACAATAGAGCGAACCATGGTATATCGATATCCAGACCACATGACTGCATTTTTATTTGGTGGCAATTGTTGTCCTGGAGCATCGACTCAATTCCTTTGTTCGGGAGTACTACGAGAGCTACACTAATATGTATGTTCCAAAATAACATGAATGAACAAGATAAAACATGCTGTGAAGATGCAGTATACCCTGAGAGATCCTTATATACCTTGACAGAGGATTGACGTTGTGATCCTCGATAATTCCAAACAGTCCGTATATGAGCGAGCAAAGATGGCGAATGGCAATAAATAATCTAAGACGATATTTCCGCAAAAAAAAGTCGAACAAGTCCTGCGTCAACCTCGGGAGGGCGCGGTGTTTTGAAGGCAAGTACTGCTACTCCAGCGATGAGTGAGGGTCAAAGGAAAAGGAAAGCTTCGCTCACATTAGGGAGATTGGCGACGTAAAATTTCCTGACTGCCCTTCCTGCTCCCAAAGAGGTCCTCGTGGTGGGGCAACGCGATGCCAGCGATATTCGTCGTCTCTTCGCCGTTGAGCCTCCAGATATTGCCAAAGGGGTAGTGGGAGGCAGCCTCATCACGAGCCACTACTTGCTCACGACCAGCACGAGGCGAGGGAGAAATGTCCTCGTACTCCTCGATCGACAAGTCTGCAGAAGATGACGATGTGGGAGATAAAGTGGGCGACTGCACAATATCCTGCAGGAAGGAGGGTAAGAGTGGGACTGGAGCGTTAACAGGAAGAGCATCCTCTAACTCCCGCGTGCCGGGGAACGAGGGCGAGCCATATCGCTGAAGCCCCGAAGTCTCGTATATGAACTGAGGGTCAGGATATTGCGCGGTGGCACGAAGGTCAATTTGTGAACGGCTGGGCCTTGACGAGGTCGCGACAGTCTCCGGCGGACGTTGTTGCACCTGAGCGATGGTGCTTCGGCGGGGAACATCGAAGGTGGGAGGAGTGGTTCTGAATGGCAACTGGTTTTGAGCAAGAAGGGATGTCAATAGGTTAATCCGCTCGGACTGCACAGCAGCCGAGATAGAATCGCCATTGCCTTCAGCATCTGAGAAGTTTATCGGTGAGAACAACAGCCAGACAACAAGGAAAACAAGCGCACATGGGTAGCAGGTCTGGCAAACTTTGCGCCGTCTCCAGTTTAAATAGTTGCACTTCTGGCAAATCCAGTCACCGGGTTGATGCTCAATTGGTCCACGATTTCCTGTGTTTAGGATGGGGGGTTGCTATCATATGGATCAGGCACTGTGAAGCGCAAAGTATTCTAAACCGTCTCACCGAGACTCCAGTGAGGTTGCCAGGACGGATCTGGCCCTGCTCGGGGAACGGCTCATTATCTGGCCAGTACATGATGCATGGAACAGCTGGGTCATTGGATATGTTCTGCACCTTGCCTCCCACGGAGAAGGAACGTCCAGAGGGAGTCAGGAGAGGATGGGATGGTGACGCTGACTTGGCACTGGCAGCAGCCTGAGCTGCCAGCGGATAACGTGCGCCTTGCTGATTAGCCGCGTAGGGGGGGGTTGGTATCGGAGGGCCCACGTAGAATGGGGGAGTACCAGCTGTGTTGGCGAAACGAGGCGAAGCGGGAAGACGAGTAGAATGCATGCCGAGCGCCTGACGATTCATCGATGAAGCTTGGCTTTCTGAACGCGGACAACCACAACCTCTGCAAGTGAGATTGCGCCTGTGCAAAATCATGCAGGGAAAAGAATCGGTCAGAACCATGACTTTTATGCAAACGAAGGGTAAAGAATGAAAAAGAGGATCGCGCTCGGGGGAATCAAAAGGGATAGTCCGTCCACGAAAATAGGAGACTGGTAGGATTTGTAATCGGCGTAACACTGTGACCGGCACGAAACGGGGCTGGTCCGTGCAAAGATTGATGCATACGACTACCGATCCGGCAGAAAGCAGATATGAACGACTACTCACCCAAAGTTGTGAGCGGAGCAAGTGACAGAGTTGCATCTAACAGAAGAAAAGCGATCAGCAACAAGCCAGAAAAAAGAGCAAGACAGATTTGGGAGGTCGATCAATACTCCTATGGAATAGTCGAGGCACCGGCCCGAAAATCAAATTGAGAGAACTCACATCCAATCGCCTACCCTGAAAGTCGTTCTTGGATTGGGGGGATTGCTCGAAATTACAAAGTTCTCAGCATGAGACGGATTTGGGGTCTCAACACTGGGGTAACCAAGGTGAATGCGGTTGTGAAAATCTGGCGTAGATATCGACATGCGAAGCCGATGGGACTTCCTCTCAGGTTGGATTACAGGGAGAGGGGGGAACTAGAACCAAAGTGGCGGTTCAATTATGGCAGTGGGAGAAAAACAATAAGCCTACCCTGGAAAACACGTCAACGCGACGGAGCTTCTCAAAGGGCTCCAGATCGGCCTCGAGCACGGGGAGTATCGTGAAAGATGGGAGGGAGAGAGAAAGAAATATATAGGCCTGTCAGTGGCACACCACATGGACCAATGGTAGTCAGTACGACAAGACAAGTTTCGATTTTCGAATGCAAGAGAGATGAAAAAATGGCGATCGCCGAGGAGAGGACCCGACGTCTCGGTTCCTGGGCGATACGGCGACTGCGACGGTGGCGGTGCCTGATTTCAAAATCTGACTCATCGTTCGCTTCTCCTTTTGTCAACAAGCTGACGCGACATTGGTGACACAAGTCCGTCGGCGATTGCCGTTGCACGTGGCCAGCGCAGGGGACGACACACTTACAGCTCGGTGAGACTTGAAAACCACCCAGACTTCGTCGGGTGCAGAAAGATCCTTTAGCGCCCACATGCTTAGAGACGTCTCCACGCCGGAAGAGTCCGTCTGATTCTTCGGAATGTATCAGCTTTTGAATTTGACATGGTACGAAACTGACGCACGGTTTCATCAAGAAATTCGAAAATGGAACGAAGGGACATAAAGGTTGCATTCGGGTGCTTGCGTACCTTGACATCTCATAATCAGCCAGATTGTCCCACGGAACCAAGGGAACTCACTTTGACGGCGCGCGAACGCGTCAACACAAAGGTCGTGCGCAAAGACGGGTGCGCATCGACAGCGTCAAGATCATTTTGACTGTTGCTATCAAATAACAACGGCCTTGACATATCGAAAGACGACTCGACACGATCATATGCTAGTTCAGGAACAGCAAGCTTGTTCGAAAACGGGCCCATTCCTGTTGTGGCAAGTGCCGTCCGCTCACCGGCAAGAGATGCGGTGAGACCTCCCTGACGTTCAGATGCGACAGTTCGCGCCAATGGAAACGCCAACTTAGCCCATTGTGCCCTAGGCTTCGGAGCTGCGCACATCAACGGCTCTCGGAACGGGGACGACGATGCGCCGTAGCCGCTGGCGGCGTCGGCAAACTCGAAGTTAGAAGTGGTGAGCATGGAGAGGGCGTCGCAAGTATGGTGGTGGGGTCGTTCGCCTTCCAACGCAGAGGAGGTATTTGAGTGACCACCGTGGCTATCTGACGAATCTAAGGAAGGAGACATTTGTTGGTCGTCAGGCAATAGAGTTGCAGAAGAGCAAGCTTGGAGGTGGAGATTTGCAGTCCAATGATAGAACGAAGGTTGAATCTTTAACGGACGAAGAAGCCTATCTGCTATTGGGAATACCGGTTTCTGGTTAATTAAGAGGAGAAGTCAGCGAGTGCTGGATGAGGGAAGGTCGGTGGATGGGAGGGATTCTGTGCTGGTAACAAATGCTGCAGCGGTGGGGGGGACCGAGATCGCATAGCTGAGTGCTGCTTTTGAGGCTTTGGGGAGCGGAAACATGACGGTAATGCATCTCGTCATTTTACACAGGAAATTACAAGCTGGGTGTCAACCAAATGCACATATCATGTCGGCTGGTGGAATTTACTACCACGTGGCACTGCTCTGGCCACTGCAAGCATAAATCGTCCGAGATATCAAACCTGAAGCCTCCCTGAGGTCTTGGGAGTTTGCAGCGAGTTTTGGACCCCACACACAGGGTCAACGCTCGAAACATACGGAAAAGTTCACCCAAACCTAGGGAGTCTGACCGACGGAGCACATCTTGCCAAAACATACCTAATTTCCCGAAAAGTACATGCAGCAACCACAAGAGTAGTCTGAACATCCTGCAGAGAAGTGCGTTTTGTAAAAGACAGCATAGAAGACTGATATATGCATTGGATATTCGAGCGCTCGTCGAAGACGGTCTAGGCGGATCTTCTCCACCTTGCCAGCTACGATTTCCCCGAGGACTCCGCAAGCCTTATCTCGATACAGTACCCGGGACAAGTACAGCCTTTCAAATGGATGGCCATATAGACGAGCGCCGGATCCACTACACTCGGATCAAGGTAGACCATTGTGACGACGCACGCAAATCGGATAGAAGAGGAAGCACCTTTTAGCCAAGGTCGCTTGGAACCACGCCCGAATCTGACTTCAGTATACTCGTTTGGCCCAGCCCTTTTGTGTATTTTTCTCGGGGCGATCTTCCCCCCGAGGAACACGTTTATCAACTTCCCATCGAATCGGTGCAATATGTATGAGTTGGCGTTTCCCCATTGCATGACATTTATGAGACATGTCGAGTCTTGTTTTTTGACTGACGAGTAGTACCACCGTGCTGTTTGCCGAGGTGCAGAGCCCCCGACTCACCTGTCCACTGCCAAGCACCCACCCAACGACATGAGGAACAAAAGCGAGGTAAGTGGGCTTTTTGAAACAAATCATTGGCGGCGCTCCGAGCTTTGTTTGCTGTTCGGGCCCGTCCACTGCCCTTAAGTTGACGAACCGATATGAATACCGCTGCCAACCGCTGGCGCTCGCCATCCGGTTACCTTGGTCGCCGGGCCAGGCGGACGTCATGGACGACAAAGGTAAAAAGAAGTGCAACTTGGTGGCATGCAAGTATGCTTAGATTCTGCTGTGAAGCGGTATTACTGACGGGCCCATCTGAGATGTGGCGGTCCTGGACCGCCGGCGGTGCGAAAACTGTGGCACTTCCAAGTGTCCGAAATGACAATGCATCCTTAATTTTTACGTGCCACTTATTCATTATTCCACGAGCAGGGCTGCTGGGCGTCGAATTGATGGGTCCCCGTGACTCGTCCGGGTACTTGTGTGATCGCCATTATGTTACACGCACGACGGCACCCCGCCCACAAAGTGTAATAGTATTACACGAGCGCATGCGAGCACTAGTACTCATGATTGATGTAAGATGTAAGTAAGGGGCTACGCCTTGCATATTAATGGGAAACTCGATGCCCGCAGTGCTGGCATGTTTCCATATAGAGCTTTATGCAGTCGGTCGCCAGTGAGGGGGAGGACCATCCGCTGCTCCACCAAATACTTTGTGTACCTCTTCCAGACCTCGACGCCCCTTCTCCCGTAGACGGTGGACACGAATTCAGCCTCGCCAGGTGGACCCTTCGCCACTTTACTCTCTTTGAGGGTACTGAGGCTCCCAACAATAAAAAGCCCCCGTTTGGCGCGTGTGAGCCCAACGTTGAGTCTCCGCCTGTCAGCAAGAAATCCAATCTGCCCGGACGGATTATTGCGCACAGTAGAAAAAATGATCACTTCCTTTTCCCGACCCTCATAACCATCAACAGTCTTGATATCGATGTCATGAAGTTGTAGCCTCCGATGGTCACCCAAGGTGGTTGAAAAGCGCTTGCGATACTTCTCATCGGAGTTAAGGAGGCGCGTTAGCAACGAAACTTGAGCGACGTAAGGGGCAATGATGCCAATGTCTTCTCCACGAAGATACTTGACCAAACACCGATTAGCGCGCTCCAGTTGGGGTTATTCGCAAGTAAACGAACCTCGTTTTTCAATAGCAGGTCCTCAATAACGCTGCAGACGATATGCGCCTCGTTCCGATTAACCCTACTGCGATCCTTGGCAGTCTCAGATCCACCATGATCCAAGAAAACAATGGACTGCTGATGGCCAGTCAGCTCGTCCACATGAAGATGACTCGAAAGAGGGGGGAGCAGATTTGGCGATATGTTCCCAAGAATATCGACAGTGCCATCTCGCAGGGAAAGGTTGTAAAATTCTAGCGATGGGAACTGCGATATGGACGGATGCATCCGGTATTGGACATCCAGCATAATTGACGGCACCACTGAGCCACCGTTGCTAATGTAAGTAAGTCATCAATGGCAAAATGGTAAAACCCACCTCCTTCTTCGGTCAACCTCTCAAAAAGACTTGTTCCAAGGCCCTTGAGTTGTGCTTCGCGGCTGGCGATGACAGGCGGAAGTTGTTTGTGATCTCCGATGAGGGCAACGTGTTGTGCCTATAGCGCTCATACATCGGAAATCGGCGAAGAGACCCAAGGTGAAACACGCACTCCTTTCATTAAAGGTATGAGAGATGCCGGCTCCGTTGACATGGATGCTTCGTCAAGAAACATCACGGGAAAGTCAAGTACGTTAAGCGCGACACTGGCCGACGTAATGCAAGTTGTACAGATCTTACACACGATGTCAGTGCACGAAGAGACGAACAAAATGAACACGTACCACATCGGCAGCTGCGGTGATATCCCGCAGCATTTCCTGATGGATAGCGTACAACTTCGCAGCTATAGCCATCGATCGGCGCTCTTGCGCGAGTAAGGCAGACCGCATTTGATCGAGACGTCCAGCAGCACGAGCTGTGGGGGCTCTCTGGAGCGCTTCGATCTTCTTAGCCAAATCCAATCGTTTTTTCTCCGTAACGCTCTGCTCCTCAAGGAGCCTATCTACCTTTGGCTTAAGAGGATGTTGATCGAGCTTATAGTCCAGGGTATGCCTCGTCAGACTGTCTTTTATTTTACCCCGGAAGCCGACGCGTAGAGGTTTCAGACCAGCTCCTGCGAAACCCTCCACGAAGTTATCCACTGCGGCATTGGTATACGCACACACAAGTAATGGGTGATGTACTTCGAAATCGGCCTAATAGAGTCTCAAGCTATACTGGAAAATTACAGCAGTTGGTTAGTGCCCACCTTGAGTACTTTGACGGCCTCGACAATAGTCTTCGTCTTCCCTGTTCCCGGAGGCTGCAAGTAATAAGCCAAGCATGACGGAAATTCGGGAGAGAACTTACACCTTGAACGAGGGAGATGCGTTCCCCAATCATCATCGCTACAGCACGAATCTGCGTTGCATTCAAACCATCCAATATGGGGTCGCCGTCCATCTTGATCGGATTCGGTTGTGCGTATCGCCGTGCCCAGCTTTGAATCCTGATGTCGTCCTTGAATGCACCGGCGTGTGCATGCTCTTCTCGACTCTGATGCTCCAACGTTTCATGCGAGACATATTCCACTTCGTCCGGGGCTTGCAACGGCTGGTGTAGAGAGGCGGAGACCGGAGAAAAAGAGCGGAGAAGTACATTACGCAAGTGGGTGCCTTGTATGATGAGCTGCCTATCCGGTGTTTGATTGGTCTCCAGTTCTGCAGGATCGTGGTTGAGATGCATTATCGCAGTACGCATCCGTTCAAAGATGATGTTGGATCTTCCAACATCGAGGCGCCATAGACCGTCCTCGATATCAAATTTCTGGTCAAATACGATGCGAATTTGGGTAGCGTTTCTCGCCATCACGGTGCCACGTAATGGCACCTCTTGTAGAGGGTCAATGCGAGACAAGAGAATCTGAGTCCCATTTCTGTTGCAAAGAAAAAAATGAGTACACCTTTTGGATCACCTGAGACAGCCATTTACTCAAATCTATGCTCCGGTAAAATTATACCGGGACCCAAAGAGAAACACGCGATCTGGTTTCGAAACTGGGGTGCCTCTATCCAAAACCCGTAGAGGTCGGTGACAGTGTACCCTTCCTCACGTAAGCGAGACAACGACCAACTCGAGAGACGATTGCGCAGGACTGACTCGTCCTCCGCTTGCTCCGCGTCTAACAAGGGTAGAAAACTGGGACAGCTCAGTGATACCGAAAAACGATGTATTAGAAAGGAACCCACTGATCGCGATAAGCTTGTATTGCCTCGTATAGCGGCTCGCCTGGCTGCACTTCGATGCAGGATGGAACAACGCGTTTCATGTAGACTCTGGCGCCGTCTCGCTCCTCTAGCGAATCGTGCCGGTGACCACAGCGCGACGTGGCCCGCAATCGCCAGTCAAAGCGAGTGGATGGGGTGAGCGGCGAGTTTTTGGAAAAGAACACGTCAGTCGGAAGCTCGTATTGGGATGGCTTAGGGTATGCAGCAGCAGCACGGCTAGTGGCCGAGGTAGAGAAACGCTGAGTACGACATGATTGAAAACGCGGGTCGTCCGCCGTAGGTCTGGCTTGTCTGGATAGACATTCGAAGTAACTTCGAATCCCAAGGAAGGTAGAGTTCCGCTGCAAAGCGATCGCTAGGGGACGTGCCCTGCGTGGAGCAACGGGTAAAGAACATGCATTATGCATGGTGATACACGGGTTCTGAGGGCGAGATGACTCTGGGTTGGACCGGAGAGTGCAGATGGCACGACAGAATGGTAGGAACTACGAGCAATAAAATAGCACAGCCACGTTTTGGCGTGAATAAAACAATTTATGAGTCCAAAGTAAAAATTCTAACAATTAGGAGCATCTGCAGCTCAAAACACGACCAGATTAGTCATGCCAACTCTGTCACTTAAACGTTTGACAAGAGTAAGAGTGCGCCTCCGCCCAGAATGGCTGCAGCGGCTACGGTGGCCACCGTTTCACCAGTGGTGAGCGTAACCTCGAAGGGACCGTTCCAGTCAGGCGGGGTCGCCAGAGTGACGAGGGATTTCGGAACATTGACATTGACGCCCGCACATGCCGCCGCGTAAGCTTTTGAGGTACATGAATACGAATGCAAGAGGAACATCGAAGGTTGCAAGCTTACCAGTGAGTGCGGTGGCGGAACCAGCCCGAGGATCTGTGCTTGTAGTGAACTTGGCGACGAGATCATTGAACATGCACTGTTGGCAACTGGTGATCGCAGTCACAGTTGCTGCATTGCAAAGGCACTGATCCGAGTCACTGGTGCCACAACTCTATAGCCAGATATGCGTGACGTTACTACGTAGGATTGGAAGTGGGATACTCACGCTGATCATGGAGTTTGCATTGTTACACTGGGTTTGGCACTGACACAGGTGGTTCAGATATGTATCCGACGAGCTGATATTTATGCATGGCACTCACGCCGGCCAAAAGATATGTGTCAGTAACATTGAGGAAGTCGCTAGCAGAGACGTTTCCAAGGGTTCCGCCAACGTTGATAGACAACGCAAGCACTAAGAACAAAGATATCGCTGGGCTGGCGTTACCGGGGCAAATGACTAACCTTGACCAAGAAGCCAAAGGAGGGAGAACAGGGAGATAATCACGCGCATACTAGCTGGTCGTGGATCCTACCAGAGGGGGGGAAGAAATGATTGTGGTGGTTAGAGAGAAAGCACAGTCTCCCATCGTTGTCGTTGTCTCCAAAGTATAGCCCGGGCGCCGGTAACCGGTGACCGGACATCGCCATCGCAGGGGGCATGGGACCCCATAGAGATCAGAAGGAGTGTCCGGGGTAATATGTCACGTGTTTCGTGTCGACGCGATTTGTTGATGTTGATATTGGGCTCACAAAGACATTGACCTAAACCACCATCTCGTCACAGCACGCTCACGATGACAACTGCCGCGTACTCTGGCACGCTCCACCAAAAGAAGAAAGCAGAGCTCAAGGAGATAGCCGTGGCTCTCCACATCAGCGATGCTGGTACGAGGGAAGAGTTGCAACAACGAGTCCGAAAATATCTTGATGACAATCAAGCCTCGCTCGAGGATAATCCCGCTTTCATGGGTCTTTTCAGACGGAGGAAGGGTACACATTTATCCAGCCAGGAGTCCGTCCCTCTTTATGCACACTGCCATCGACTAGCTCACTGCTCGCAGACATTCCGCTGCATCCCCTATCTCGGAATCGCCAGAGGAGATCTCAGAAAAGAAGGCATCCAGTCCGCTTTCTTCTCGTACAACACGTCGTAACATTCCGCCTGTGGGCACACCCGTGCCAGAGATTCGGGAGGTGTCGATGATGCTCAAACAGGCTCCTATCTCGCCCCCAGAGCAAGAGACACCTAGCGAACCCCCCGTTCACACCCCGCTTAACGAGCGCAGTATTTTGTTTACATCCACGCCACGTAGCATTC
This sequence comes from Tylopilus plumbeoviolaceoides, assembly GCA_003316375.1. Lineage (NCBI taxonomy): Eukaryota > Fungi > Basidiomycota > Agaricomycetes > Boletales > Boletaceae > Tylopilus > Tylopilus plumbeoviolaceoides. Next base: position 25,041 of record QFES01000138.1, read on the forward strand.
TGCGCAACATCCCAAAGCCCACCCTCGAGCTTGCTGATACCACGTTCAAAAAGCTGCAGACAGGTGCGGAACAACATGCTCGCGTGTATCTGCTGGCCTCTAGATCTGTATGTCATCTTCGATCGCAGTTCGACCCCGCTGAGCCGCGCTTCCACTAGACGCTGTCGAACTCTCTCAATATCTCGCTCATCACGGCGATTTTTGAGCTACTTTATGTTCTGTATCGCGTCATTCCGTGGGGCTTCTTGCAGGTGCGAAGATTCCCGCTTGAATCCGTTCTGGTAATAAATTATCATGATAGGTCCATGTTCCGCGAGTCGTTGAGACTGGCAATTGGCAATTCAGTATTCCGTATCCCCCCTTCGCGACTTTCCAGTCTACCGTCTTTTGGAGTGTTCTCTTCCATTGGTCACTACCTACCTTGATCATTCCCGTTCTTCTTGGTGCTGTCATCTCATTCCACCCTGCCAACGCTACGTCTGCACGCGTCCCTCGCGTGCTTCCTCTCGATCCTCTTACGGCATCTATATGCCGCCTGGCTGCTCAGTACGGGTATCCGTACAAAGCTCTTAACGCTACAGTTCAAGGTATCGATGTTATCGGACCTGAATGGCGGATACTCAGTGCCGCGCTTGGCGTTGCCTTTGCGTTCGCGGAAGCTATCTTCATCGCACCGAATGCGTTTGCGGAGTCTCGTGCACGGCAACGAGGAGGTACAACTCGACGAACGGTCACCCTTGAAGAGTAACTCCTGCTCAATGACCCCTTTCAAATTCCTACGAATATCATGTCGTACGGCCTTGATCAAAATTTGATTCTAGGTGTTATAATTTGAGATCTAAAACTAGCCTTGGTTCTGTTGTCGTACATGCTATCTTTGTTCCTCCCTTTTCCTTTCGCACCATATATTTATGTTTAGGTGTACTACCGTACGAGTTAATCTTGTTTTGTTTCTTTACTTTGCTGGAATTAGATACCCTCGTTGGCAGCCCAACGATCCATGTCATGTACATGTAGTTTTCTGGAATGTAACTTCCGCTTTTGCCTGCTTCAAAAATGATCCATTCGGATTTTTCCGGCGGAGTTTACTCTCGACTTTAAACCTTAATCTTGTTTTGACGAGGTATACACATACCGCTGGTAGCGTTTATCCACACACCTCTTTACCCTCATTGATATGGTAAGTCCACCTCTCTGCCCGTCACCTTGGGGAGTGCTCATCCATGTCATCCCCTAGGATTCATCGAAACAATCCGTCAAGCTCGCCAAAGTGATCAAGGTGTGCGCCCATACTTCCATCGTCGACCCATGCGCGCGATCGCACTACACGATCCCTGACCTCCTACCCCAATCAGGTTCTCGGGCGCACCGGGTCCCGAGGTGGTGTCACCCAAGTGCGCGTCGAATTCATGGACGACACCTCGCGTACGATCATCCGGAACGTCAAGGGGCCTGTTCGCGAAGAAGATATTTTGGCGCTGTTGGAGAGTGAGCGTGAAGCGCGGTGAGTGCTTTCTGCAGCGTGTAGAGCATTCGGTGTTGCTCAACCAGAGGGGGGGTTCGACAGCCGCTTGCGGTGAAGCAAACATAAAAATGGACGGGCCCCACGAGGTGGGCCCGGACTTGGGCGCATGGCGTGTATGCGCGCACTCTTGGCGTCGGCGGGCGGGGTGTCGTGCTTACTACTAGCGTTGTTTCTGTATATCTCTGTTCTTATCCTACATGTGTCCCGGAGCAACATGCACCATCTCTCCATGTCCGCAATATGTGCGTGCTGTATTACGATCAGCGACACTCTGGGCTCAGATGACGTTCGCGGCATTCGAGGTTTTATAATTAGGTAGAGCTGCTTGTTAGAGAACATGTTGCTAAGAAGTACATTGTGCTTCGTAAACTGTAACAACTATGAGATCAAACAGCTGAAGCACGAGAGGAAGAGAGAAGAAAGAGTACGGCACAATGGAAAAAACGAAACCTGAATATGATCAGGAGAGACGCACAACCACACTATAACACAGTCAAGTAAAAACATGACTTTAATTACTGCTGCCAGTAGCCCTGTGGTTGCCGTGGCTGATATTGGTAAAAATTGGCGTCCGAGTTGCCCTGCGAATAGCCTACATGGCCTTGTGGGCCTTGGGTGCCTTGCTGTCCTTGCTGTCCCTGAGCTGCGCCAGCGCTCGAACCGAAGCGGTTACCCCCGTAGAAACCGCCTTGGGTGTGCGTTTGCTGGACGCCGCGTCCCGACTGGGGTTGGCCCACACCTTGACCGACGCCCACGCCTGCAGCGGCATCTTTGACGCCAACGTTTTGAGAGTAAGGCTTATATGCCGTCTCGGGCGACGTACCACCCCCACGCTGGGCAAGCGAAGGGCCCGACGCGGCCGCGTTACCTTGACCAAGACCCATGAAACTTTGGATGGCTTGTCCACCGTACAACTGTGGGTGTTTGCTGTACTCGCTCGAAGTCAGGTTGTTCACCCCCGGAGCGTGATTGTGTTGTGGCGCATGGTGTTGATATCCGAGGTCATCGTAGGTCGAGGTGGGGAGCTGGTGCTGTTGACCGTAGAGCCCACGACCATAATGATCTGACTGAGACTGTACCGATCCGGGACCTTGCTTAGTTCCAGGAGAGGGTGCGGCCCCTTGGGCAGGAGGGCCAGGCTGGAACATGGTCGGATACTTGACAAATGGCTGAGGAACGCCGTAGCCTGAGTTGTATGGGGTACCGTAGTACTGGTTTTGCGGATAAGGGTAATAGTACGGGACGGGAGGTGGGTAGCTTTGCTGAGCACCTTGGCCACCAGAGGGTTGCGGTTGTGCGCCGCCCTGGGGTGGTAGTTGCGAAGATTGGGCGTTGGAAGGAGGGAGGACGTTGTTGCCTGGGTGCTGGGAGCCAGGGAGACCCTTGACATCATCATGGCCGAGGACGTTGCGGCTTCCCCCAAAGGCGGGGGATTGAGCGTACGAATCATAAAAGCCCTGGATCACATCAGCCACATACCCCGAAGAATATATAGAAATACCCACCCTCTGATTATCACCATACCCATAGTCATTGTTAGCAAACGCACCCAAATGAGATGCCTGAGAAGGATGTTGCTGGCCAATTTGACCAAAGAGGTTGTAGTCCTGACCCTGTCCGGCAGGTGGAGTGGGGGTATGGAAATAGGGTGCTTCGGCTTGCCGAAAGTATGCCGAGTGAGCGGCAGAGGCTTGGGGTTGCGAGGGCTGGACTACGGGTTGGGATTGTTGTACGGGATTCTGGGCGGCATCGAGGTGAGTGGGAAGACCATGATGGGTATATTGATGAGTGGGCAGTTGATGCTGGGTCAGGGGTTGCTGCTGATGCTGAGAGAGGGATGGATGGATGGAGGTTTGAGGCTGTTGCTGGGAGAAGGCAGGGGAGCTCGAAATTATCGGCTGGCTGACGGAAGTGGAAATCGAGGGGTGAGAGATTGAGGAGGTGAGGGAAGGTTGAGATTGAGGAGCGGAGGCGGGTACGGAGGTAGGGACTGGTACAGGCGCAGGTGCGGGTGCAGGTGCTGGGGGTGAGACTTGTTGCTGAGTTGGGAATTGAGATTGCGCGGGGGCGGGTTGGACTGGAGACGCGGTGACGGGTGACTCTTGAGTGAGTGCCTGTGCCTGAGGCAACGATTGAATAGGCTGCTGTGGCGATTGCTTTGCTTTTACCGAAGCTGCTTCTGGAGCTGGCGCTGGTTCAGTCCTGCCGAAACAAGTCAGCCAAACGGTGGGCCAAGATAAATGATGACTAACGGGGATGGCTCAATCGCATCACCGCCGAGGCTCAAACTGCCGAATTGCATGCCAACTTTCTCGAGACCCAGATTGAAACCCAAGGTAGGCATGACGACTGCCTGGTCGGTTGCTTTGTACTTGTGGGCACTACGGTGTGAAGCAGCCGACGAACGTGGGGGAATGGATATTGGCGACTTTGAAGGTGTTGGGGCGATTACCGGATCTTCTGCGGGTTGTGGAGCCAGAATTGGTTCGGGAGGTACGGGTGCAGAGATCTCAGGTACAAGTTCCTCTTGAAGCAGGGGTGAGGGCGTTTCATCCGGAACATCAGGCTGAGCCGGCAGCGAAGTTGACCAAGCATCTTCGGGAGGTGGTTTGACTTGTGGCTCGTCATCCCAAGTAGGAGGTTGTACGGTTATTGGATCCTCCCAGCCGTCGCCTATTGGGTCGGAACTGCCGTTGCTAAGGAGTGCGGGTGCAGCTTCGGTTGATTCGGGTACTGAAGGAGGCGCGCGAGAAGCAGCTGGTGGAGGAGGAGGAACGGCAGGTTTTTCTTGTGGTCTATGAAAGGTGAATGAGGGAGGAGAGCGAAAAAAAGGGGAAAATGTGTTTCAGACCGTGCGATTTGAGCCCAAGAAAGTTTAGAGGTTGCTGGCAGTTTCGTAGGTCTTGGCACGGCTGATATTGGTTGGATTGACGCGGCAGGCGCGGAAACGGAGTGGTCTTGTGCACCCCAAGAACCGATACCCCACGAGGAGGGGGTGGAAGAAGAATGGACTGGGAAAGAGGGAATTGACGCAGGAGGGTCGGGGGTGTAATTTGAATCTGAGGGGGCGTCGTGGTGTGCTGGGGAAATGCCATTTGATGAGTCGGGTTGGTCGGCATGGACATGGTCGGAAGTATCCTCGAGGGGCTGCTTCTCTGTGAAGTCTGGTGCGGGAGAGGACGTTTTTCCGGGATGGGAGGGACGTGAGGTATATCCATTGACGCCGGACCCAGGTCGTGCTGAGCCGCGACCACGGTTGCCTCTCGGGGGTCCGCCGCGACCACCGCGACCGCCACGGCCACCACGCGGGTCGTTGCGCTCTCGCGGAGTGGGATGGTCCTTTGAGGGTGGGTGGGATGTAGCTGGTGTTTTTTTGTCTTTTTTTGTCTTTACGGAGCCCCACTGTTCAGCATGACCTGCGATGGGCACGGAATTGAGAAGGCGGACCAAAAATATAGGAAAGGGGTACCTTCGCTGATTCTCTGGGCTGCGAGGTCGACGTCTCCGGCTACCTCGTTGAGCAGAGACTGGAGGTCTGCAGGGGGTAAGCTAGGGGGGCGATACGGGGCGAGGAGGACGTACCTTCTACGGAAAAGCCAGGGAAGCATTCCTGGAGCTGTTGTACCTGTGGGCGGAATTTGAACTCGGCCTTGTGCTGGTCCTGGGATCGGAAAGCGGCGGGTTTGTACGCAGAGGACATCGTTGCAGGTAGTGGACTACTGGCAAGGTGGAGTTTCAATTTTTCGAACACGACCCCCCAAGTAACCCCCCTTCTCTAATGTCGACGACCACCATGCACCTCGACGTCGACGACGACGACGACGACACCGCCGACTTCACCTTCCCCCTCGACGCCAGCGACAACGACGACCTCGCGCGCGCCCTCGCTGACCTCGCAAAACTCCGTGCCAGCGTGCACAACAACCTCCGTCTCCGCCCCATACGTTCCTTCTCCGCACTCCCAAAGCACGCCCCTCCTTCCCCATCGTCGTCTGCACCGTCCTCCGCGTACCACACCCCCGCCGACGACTTTCCCTCCACCCCCAATCCTCTCCCGCTCGTCGTCCCCACCTCCGCCTGTTCTCCCGATCTCCTCGCCGACCGTCTCGCCGCGCCAATCCGTCCCATCGTCGTCGACACGCGTCCCCTCGCGGCCTACAACACCTCTCACCTTGTCGACAGCGTCAACGTCGCCGTCCCTTCCCTCATCCTCAAACGATGTCGCAAACCAGGCAACGGATTCCAGTCCCTCACCGCACTCCGCCAGTTCATCACCTCAGACGAAGACAAGCATCGCTGGGACGCCCTTCCATCATCCCCTTCTTGGAACGGTGATGTCGTGATCGTACATGGCGAAGAAACTGACGAATCCGAAATTGGCAATCTCCAAGTCACTGCTTGGGCGCTTCTACCCGTCCTATCTGCCCTCCTCGGCCAGCGTCGTGTGCATTACCTGCGTGGCGGCATCGCAGCTGCACAGTCCCATTCCGGTCTTCAACGCTACCTCGTATCTCAAATACGCCATCCTCCAGACCCTGAACTCCCTCTCAAAAGCCCAAAGGGTAGGGGCCTCTTCCACCTTAACACCTCTGCCCCTACCCAATCACAACTCGAAATCGATCAGCCCATGCCGTCACCATTGCCGATCATGCCCTCCTCGACTTCAGATCGTCCAAACGACTCCAACGGCTCACCTCCACCATCACAACTCTCATTCCGTCGACCTGCTCCACCACCACGTCGTCCGAGCGTACCCAATCTCACCCGTATCATCACCAATGGTGGTGGTGAACAACAGCTTTCTCTTCCACGTCTCCAAATCCGCCCTGTCCCCACGCGCTCCGCGACAATGCCTATCACCCCTTCCCAGTCCTCAAAGAGCCCCAATGGTAGCACGCTCTACCTCCTCCCACAGTCGCCTTCACATCTTAACCTCCTACACTCAAATCACACCCCTCCCGCAACTTCACCGCGCTGGACGACCAGCCCAGCCGACCTTCTCCCTCCTCCATCTCCCAGATTCACCCGTCTTACACCACCCCATTCACCAGATACCCCATTATATGCACCTCGCCCTGTACCATCACCAAGCACTGCACGGCCAGAGGACTTGCAGACAGCCTCGACGGAGTCAGAGCTCCCAACGTTTACCGTGTCGATGATCCTTCCCAATTTCCTGTATCTTGGCTCGGAGTTAACGCTACCAGAGCACGTGCAAGAACTCAAATCCTTGGGGATAAAGCGGATACTGAACATCGCTGCCGAGTGTGATGACGACCATGGGCTCAATTTGCGAGAGAACTTTGAGCGCTATGTCAAGATTCCCATGCGGGATACGGTCGAAGAGGACCAGATCACACGGGGACTCAAGGAGGCCTGTGATGTACTAGGTAGGATATCCTTTTCTATACTCGTCTCGTGTATTTACTCCATCTTGCTTTGCCGGTAAAAGACGAAGCAAGTTTGTTCGGAGCGAGCACCTACGTGCACTGCAAAGCGGGCAAGTCGCGCTCCGTGACCGCCGTAATGGCGTACCTCATCCACGCGAACCACTGGACGCTCTCGCGCGCGTACGCGTACGTCCTCGAGCGCCGCAAGGGGATCTCGCCCAACATTGGGTTCGTCTCGGAGCTGATGACGTTTGAGGAGCAAGAGCTCGGTGGAAAGTCGGTCGGGGTGGTGCCGGT